>JAQIXW010001656.1:0-18296 GCA_034700685.1 Willowsia buskii | reverse complement strand
CAATCGCAACGTACATCCGTTTTACATCCTGATCACGACTTTTGATGATGTGATGCGTATAAGTTACGTCTCGTTACTAGTAACATGTACCTAAATTGAATTCTTCAAAATAGTGTGATTTGCCTCAAAAAAGGGTTTCAATTCAATTTAATACAACAACACAATTCATGAGTTTACTTCGTTAATAATCATCATTATCATGATTATGAATTGATGAATAATCCACTAACGAGGTCATCTTCACTTTTGACTCTTTAGTGAAATTACTGAAATATACGAATTAAATTATCGTCCCACTTCTTTTGTGAGAATTTTGTTTATTATAATTTTGGTTCCAGTGAAAGCCAATTCAAAGTATATTCAATTTTCATACAAAGTTTTATTCAAACCTTTATCGGCTTCAAATACTACTGTAGAAATATAAATTATGCATCACAAGTATAATATATTATTGTTTTTATGAGATGAGCGCAAATTAAATAGTCGTCACATTGTTTTCAGCTTCACGATGTAGGTGCTTGTCCAAAGAGACCGTGTAAAAATGGCTTTTATCCCATTCATGAAGCAGCAAAACATGCAAGTGCTGGTTCGATGGAAATCCTTTTGAAGTTTGGAGAACACAATGGATGTCCCAGGGAAGAGATGATATCGTTTTTCGATGCAGAGGGCAACGTTCCTTTACATTCCGCAGTGCACGGAGGTGACATCAAGGTACTGTTTTATTAGTGATTTTTTTCCTTGTCCATTCCCACATTTCTAATATATATGTTCCGGATCTGATTTTTGGCATAGTATAACTTGGCCTTCTTTGGAGAACAACTATTTCATATACAATAGATATGGTTATATGATATGATGATTACCATAAATTGGCAAACCATTCACTGTCTACTTTATATCCGTGAATACGTATTTGTAGCAGCTTATGAACACACGTTTCGAATGAACTATTCTGTCAATGGTGAAAGTGCTCAGAAGAAAGAAATTGGAATCGGAATCCGATGATAAAAAGAAACATGATTTGATTCAAAGGATTCATGACAAGCTCATTGGTGACATGACGTAGACGTTGTCGGGTTTACGGCATTACTTATATCCTTCCGTTTTTTTCATTTTCTGCTTTTCTTGTCTCCTTTGAGGCTTTCATGTTTACAATGCACACGAACGAATTTCTACGACTCATAAGAAGGGGGATATTTATGTACCATGTGTAAACATACTGTTCATCTAAAACAATGACAGATGACAACGAATGCAACGTAATGATGTATCTTGTATTACTTTTCTATTTTCACTTCGTCTCTTGTATTCTTACTTTGATGGCATACTTACGTGCATGTCCATTTCTTAATAAATGGATATATCCTTCAAGCTTGCCTACCACCAGCATCAACAGTAAATTTTTCTCTAGATTTTACTACAGTGAATGTAGAGTTGTCTGTTTGGATTCCAGCTTCATTTTCTTTTCTGAATCAGTCAAGTGTGTAGACGTATTTGCAAAAAGTGTACAATAATACGGGAATGGTATATATATGGACCATATGGACATAAAGAGAAAGCTTATGTGTAGGCTGGAAAATTCACTGTACCAAAGTAATAAAAGGTTGGTGGCACTGGTATTTCTCTGTAATCTTGTTCAACGACTCTTCAAAATCTATCTTTCATGATGCAAGATTTTCTTAGCTTCCATTGAGATCGCATCTCACTCAACTGCTGCGTCCCAATTTTATTGCATGCTGTACTTCCTTATTGTTAAATGGCTTACATTGTCACTTCGAATAAATCTTGTTTGTAACTATAAAGTATGGCAGGTGTTTTTTGTCCTTCCCTTACTGAAAGAGATAATTAGGAGCAAGAACAGTAAATTTTCTCTGTATTTCATTTACTTAAATGACAAATGGTTTTTTCTTTGGCTTCCTGTTTTTTTCTGTATTTGGTCTGGGTATGTATACAATGAAAGCTTGTAGAAATACAGAAATAACGGGAAATGTTGTTTTAAAGGGAAAGTAGAGGCTAAAAGATTAATGCTTTTGTAAGCTATTAGAGAAAATTAGTTGGTACATTTTATGACAGCTCCCTTTGTCTACAACACGACAGTTAAAATAATAGATTTTTTAGATGGAATATAAAGAAAGTAATCCAATTGTCTCTTATTTTCAATTTCATTCTTCTCGCCTACATATAGGACAGAACATTTCAGTAGATACAAGGATGATGTTTTGCTTCGCAGTAAAATTTCACAATGGAAAGATTAATCTGAACATTTTAATGATGACTTAATTTTTGCGCTATATGGATCAAAAATTCGAGAAAAATGCTTTCACCCTTGACATTATGAGTTGACTTCATTATGTTTTAGTGAACCAATGAAATAATGAGTATTTTAATAATACCAAGTATTTTGCAGCAGGAGGATCAGCAATTAAGCAATCAAGAATCCATGTTTGCTTAATAGTATTTATGTATATGATGCGATAGCAAGGTTGATACCAGTCATGCATGGCTTTAAACTGAGATTGACCCTATTTAATTGAGATTATTGGGGAAATTGTTCACATTGACAAAAAATGTTTGTAAAATCCATATGTATCCTTCTATCTAGAATTCTATTAGGTATTTGGATTTTCATAGACGCACATGGAAATCCGCGTGACTCTTTTTAGTGTACAATGGTATATTTATTTCTATTCCTGCTTCCGTACTATTTTTCGGAGCACAAATTAGTATGATCAGCATTTCATTGACAATAATACCAATCTCGTTCTAATTGAAATTTGGTTGAAATCATTGATAATAATCGGCATTGTCTCATGAGCAAAATAATTTTGCTTTGTAACTTTGATAATATACATGTTTTGAAGGCTGTGGCGGCCTCGTAATTTGTTTTTCCACTTGTCATATCAAAGCCATTATATATTGTCTAACATTCTCTCTATAACTGTATGTAGTATGTAGGAATAGTGAATTCAATATTATTAGGTGATCATGCAGTCATTTGAGTGGAGATGTTCTGGAAACCACTTCGTACGCTTCCTGCTGCTTGCTATAAACTATTATTATTGAATGCATTCAGTAAGTCTTGAAGAACATTTATGGTACATAATACGGAAAATTTCTTGAATCAAAGCGAGAAACGTTGCTGACTAGTAAATTGGTCTTAATTTTCTTGTCATTTCGCTACCATCATCATACCATTCTCTATATCCGGGGCTCTCTTTCAGAAAATGATTATCCCTTTTCTGATTATTAGAGCTTGAGTGATTAAAGAGGTTGCGTACTTTGGTTTGTTGAATAAACACGCGGGCCCCTTTTCATTGGTTATGTGAACATTTAAAACAAAAGGGGGTTAGGACATAGATTTCTTCCTTTCCTCAGTTTTCGTCACCGGTCGTTCACCGTTGAGTTCCACTTTTATTGGCAGTTCTGTTGAAGTCTTTAATAGAGTATGCAACCAATATACATGAGGCTATGAGACTAGTTCCCTATGTATACTCATTTTGTATTAAGTGCATAGAAAAAAATATAAAAAGTTTTTCAATCTTCCAAGATGAAACTGAAGGGCTTGGATGGATTGCATTGGTTTTTATACCTTAGTTAGTCTTCAGTGGCAAACGGAGGAACAACTTTGGAATTATACTTTATACTTCGGGAAAGTTGAGCATACGTACGTGCCTAACAGGTGGATCCCCGACTACGCTGTAAGATTGCAAAATGCAGTACAAAACTGTTCCTTTGATTGTTGAGCCTATTTTGCTGACGGCTCCCAGTGTAGATGACGAGAGAAAGTACATAAAAGTTTCACCTGCGTCATCATCAACGCAAACTAAAGAGAGCAGACCTATAACTCCCATAAAGCAATGCATTACCTCTCCCTTTAAGACGCTGCGGCCTAATGTTAGCAAATTTTAATTTACTGTGAATAGTTAGAACACTCAGAATACTACAAAATATTGAAGAATTTTTTAATACAAATCTGTTTTGCGAATTAAATTTCAGGCTGTTGAACTGTGTCTTCGTTCTGGAGCAAAAATTTCAACACAACAACATGATCTTTCTACCCCAATTCATTTGGCGTGCTCTCAAGGAGCTATTGAGATTGTTAGACTCATGTTTCAGGTAAATTAATTTTAACGCAAGTTTAAACTGTTTTGCAAGAATAGTTTTGTAACTTTTAATTCCTGCGAACTTTCCTGATCATCGTAAAAGTGCGTTATGCAACTTTTACGAATCAATTTAATCAAACATTGATTTACATGGAGTTATACATACGTTACGTATTTTGTGTTGTGCCTAAATGCGATAGAAGTATTACGTTTTCTTTCAAATGCATATGTTCGTATGTATTTATATGTACCTAATATTTACTCATTCTTACAAAAACGTTAATAGCTGCAACCTGAGGAAAAGGATACCTGTCTTAAATCGTGTGATATGCAAAGAATGACGCCCTTGCATTGCGCGTCAATGTAAGTTAAAAACACGTAGGTAGTCTATATAGTTTACTTTAGTACTCCTGGGGTAATATCTTAAACTAAACTGACAACTCTAAAATGTCCATTAGGTTTGATCATTACGAGCTAGTGGAATTTCTGGTGAAGCAAGTAAGTTGAAAATGTTAAATAACTTGTTTACTCTTAGTAGCTTTTATTCTTCATATGGTAAACATTCCTAATATAATGAGACATTAACATGAGCTAGTTTGCTTGCTAACTTGCCCTCATCAAATTCAGCTTATGAATAATGTTTGCATGAAGAAAACTTTTCATTTCAAAGCTCAAAGTACTATTATCCATCATTATTCACTTATAGGGAGCTTCTGTAAACGTATTAGACAAAGAACGTCGTTCTCCTCTTCATCTGGCTGCTTTCCGAAATGGTTGGAGAACAATGAAGACATTAATTCGCCTCGGTGCAAACATCAGTCTCAAGGATAATGACTCAAGGAACGTCCTCCATGCAGCTGTAATTCATGGTGGAGATCTTGACAGGATATTGGATGAAGAATCTTGCGTAAGCTTATTATGTGATAAAAAGAAAGAGTACGAGAAGGCTCATCGTTAATATAATAGGATTTCTGAGATGCTTCATGAAAACAAAAGATCATGTTTAGTAGTTTAGTCCACCAATAAACTACTAAATGTTATGCAGAAATATTCAATTAGCTTTTATTAAAGATCTATCTTGCAAATGAAGTTCTCAAGCATTAAATAAATGATTACTTGAAGTTACATATTTTTAAAATGCAGGCATTGGTTTTGAAATAGTTGATGCATTCAAATACACTACCATAATCTTTACGGCGGGGTTTGTTGCTCCTGTCATTTTAATTTTTAGACTGACTTCGTACCAATTCTTGAGGAAAAGGACAAACATGGATTTACCGCACTTCACTATGCCGTTAAACGTAAGTGTTTGAACAAATGTAAACTTGGGAACTTTAAACGTGACTCGATAAAGACTCTAACTTTGTATACGTGTTTCTAAACTTTCGTCATCGTGCATTGATTCTTTTATTGCTTCCTTTGCTATTTTAGAGGGTCACATCAAGAACGCGATGAAACTGATAAGTTTGGGAGGGAGCATTGTTACGAAAAACAATGTTGGAGAAAACGTCATGCATATTGCTTGCAGGTAAAGTCAAAATGGGTTATTTACCTACTTATTTCTTGTTCACAAACATTGTCATTGCCATTTAATTTGGCTGAAATGAAATGTCTTATGTTACGGATGTACTTTGTTCAGATATGGAAGATTGAATATTGTACAAAAGATTTTAAAAATGGAG
The DNA here is from genome assembly GCA_034700685.1 of Willowsia buskii. Classification (NCBI taxonomy): domain Eukaryota; kingdom Metazoa; phylum Arthropoda; class Collembola; order Entomobryomorpha; family Entomobryidae; genus Willowsia; species Willowsia buskii. Next base: position 12,511 of record JAQIXW010001656.1, on the reverse strand, counting down.
CAAAACAACTCTGTAATTAATGAAGGGGACGGAAATGGGAGGACTCCTCTCCACATGTCTGCCATGTACGGTAAGTGCTTTCTCCAGTCCATTAAAGGGATGAAGGAATGTGTGAAAACTTTCTTCGGGTTATCATGATTTTATATATATGAAGGTCACGTTCGGGTTGTGCAAGCACTGATAAAGAAAGGAGCTCTACTTCACCGTGATCACAACGGGAATACCCCAGCTCATTTAGCAGCAAAGAATGGGCATAGGGATACGATGAAATTGATACTTAATGTACATTCTCATCTACTGGACCAAACTGACAAAGATGGAGTAAGATTGACACAATGACTGTTTACCAGACTATGTAATGCGATTTTTATCCTCATTTTTGCTTGAACTTGTTTTAGAATACCCCAATTCATGTAGCGAGTATGGAAAATCAACCTGATGCAGTCGACTTACTTCTCAGCATGAATTGCAATTTAACGTATAATTACAAGGGTTTTAGTGCCATTGATTTCGCACTTCAAAATAAATTTGCAGCTGTTGCCCTTGTAATGGTTACGCATCAAATGCGGTATGTTGACACTTGAACTTGTGAAAACTTTCAATATAGTAGTATTTCATGTTTGATTACTAATTAGGGGAAAATACTTTTATTTTATTTTCTCACAGGGGCAACGAGATACTTGCCATGTCATCGGGGAAGCATCCGTCCATCATGCTAGCTTTGGTTGCAACCATGCCACAAGTCGTCGCTTCCGTTTTAGACAGATGTATTATCAAATCTGACGCGAAAACTGACTCTGAGCACTACAATGTAAGTTTTTCTTTTCCTGAGACATCTCACGAGTACTTTTCCAAGCGTTTTGTGACTACTTTCTTTTTGTCACATAATATTTGCTTTCACCGATAGAGTTCGTTTTCAGTCATCATTAGGAGATGAGCTTTCCCTAACTTACTGGGTTTTTACTTTTTTCTCTTTGTTAGATTAAGTACGATTTCAAATGGCTTTCTTTGGCTGAGCCCGAGGGAGAACCACTAATTCAAAAATCCGGTGACAAAGTCGAGGAAAAGTTTCAAAGAAGCTCTTTCGAGAGAAAACATTTGCCTATTCTCAACGTAAGTTTTATGAAACATCATCTCCCTTTTTAATGTTTATTCGTCTTCTCTTGTACACTCAGAACTTGCTTCTTTTATAAAAGATGGGTAAGGCAACTGCACTCAACTGGTATAAACATTTCCTCTAGAACTTCTTATTTTTTATTGCAGTTTCTATTTCTTTCCATTCTTAACATTTCAAATTGACAATGCATTTTCCCTCACATTTTCCAAGCTGCTTTTCCTGAGTGAAAGCATTAAGCATTAAATTATCATACGAGTTCTTATTTTACGAGGATCAGGCAGGGGGATCATAATTGTGTAGCGCATGTATTGAACACTGAAATAAATGATCATCTTCACAAAAAAACATAAAAATAAACTTATTTTCTTTCCTTGCCTAAAACTACAGTTTTCAAGCGCTTTGGCCGCTTTCACCATTATCTCAACTGGAATCATAAATTCCGGTTGAGATAAAAAAGTTCATTCGAGTTGGTGATTCAAATTATTATTTCAGGATCTTGAATATGCTTATGACTTCTGGAACCGTATTCCACCCTTCTTTCCGTACCACCCTATTTATACAACAGAATAGTTTCTCGATTCCTTCCATTAAATGCAGTTCAAGATATTGTCATCATAACCTTTTATGATCATAATATCCCGTTTCATTGATGAATTCAACTGCAAGTAAACTAAAACGCAACAAAATCCAGTCTGTTATCTTTTCATTCCTGCCAATCGACAGATATGAAGTTACAATGATCCCCTAAGGTTGTTTTCTTCTTATCTGTTATGACCAGTTGTATAGTATTCAGCTGACTTAATCGACCAGATACACTTACTCCAAAAGTAAACTGCCAACTTTTTAGTGGCTATAATATTTTGAACAGTAAATATTGCACTTACAAAAGCATAATATTATACAACTGTATGAATGTTTTTCACCATTTCAGTGTAAATACTGGGATCTTTTTCCTTCTACTTGTAGGTTAAACAGTCTGGTTGAAGTCTCAATAAAACCTACCTTACTACCTTCGTACAACATATGGTATATTTTATGCGAAAAATTTCATGAAGTATATTAGAGCATGAAACAGGATCATCTTCACAAAACAACACTCAGTAGAATTCTTAAAACGGTTTTATTGTTAAAAATTTTCCGTTTGGAAATCCTCCATTTTATGTTTGGAATTATGTGTGCGTGCAATGTGGCGTGAGCTGCGATCGCCATTTTTATCATTTTATTGAAAATTTGGATATTTACGTACGTTTGCATTCTCCAACTAGTGAAAAGGCAAACGAGAACTTCAGTTTCAGTTCCCATTTATCACGCTCGAATAAAACTGTCATCATTACCACCATCGTGTTTTTCGACTTATCGATTGCTCCTTTTTCTCTTGTTAAAGCAATATAAAATGCGAGGTACCTCATTTGCTTGTGATATGAGCAGTCCTCCTAAGATAGAAGTTGAGTCCTATCTGTGGAGATGCATATTCATTCACTCCTCAGTCATTCATGCACATTCTTTTGTTTCTGTAGGGAATGGTGTACCACGGTCGGGTAGAGCTTTTGTCCCATGACTTGTCCCAAAAATATTTGCAAATGAAATGGAATGCATACGGGAAGTACATTCATTTCTCTCACTTGCTATTGTACCTCTGCTATCTCGGCATCTTGACATCGTTTGCATCCGGCTACCTGAAACGAAATCTACCAGGAGGAGGAATTGATGGTGGCGGTGGTGGAAGTGGAAATGTTACTCACGGACCACTGGCACCGGCAGCAGGAGGAGACGTGAATTATCTTGACAGAAGTCAAGCGGAACTCCCGATTGATCTGTTGGGAATCATTTCCAATAGTGGCAACATAACCAATACCAATAGCACTACCGGTGGCAGTGGTAATAGAAGCGCTAACCACTTTATTCATTCTACTCAACAGCCGTCCTCTTCCGAATCGTCAATATCAACACCAACATCCATCAATGACTCCTCTTGGGTAAGTAGTAACACGAATTCTCGATTTGCTTCTCTGTTCATTTTGATTTACTGTGCGTATTTGGCCTGAATGATTATTTCATTGGGATCTTCCTCCTGGCAGGTAGATGGTACAAACAAGATGATGATGTATGTATGAATATCTATAACCTGTATAATCTATGCAACACTACAAACTACAACCATGATTTTGTGATCCCACTCTCCATTTGTTGAAATACAGACAGTAGTGCTTGGAGATGCCTTTCCATTAATTATCTTTTTGGTTATTAGCTTTTATTGGTGTTGCCTATACAGAATTCTACACCGTCTCCTCACGATGGCTTCTTTCACTTCCCAACTGGGGGATTTGCGTACCTGCTCTCAGATAATGATGATCGATCGTCGTTTACTTATCATGAATACCTGAAAGCGGTCGTTATCTTGATTGTAGCCGTGGTCAATATTTTGCGGGAATGCACACATTTTTATCCACCAAAAGTAAAGTACATTATGGATACCGTAAATTGGTATGAAATTAAAAATACAATGGACTATTTTTTAGAAAATGATTTTATAATAAGTTATTATGTGGTACTATCATAGTTGTTTTAATTTAAACTTGAAGGGTCTTTTGGGCAATGAACATTTGCTGCGTGTTTATGGTTGGGGCTAAATTCATACCTGGATGTGATCGATACGCCGACCCGAGTGCTTCACTGGCCACATTTTTTAGTTGGTTTTACCTTCTGCTCTTCTTACAAAGGTATTTACATTTACACATGCTAAGAATATCTTTTAAAGTGCTTCATAATCCATGTACGTTCCAATACGACTATTGTTATTATTCAGGTAAAGTACATTTTTGTAAGATGAAGGGATTTAAACTAGGTATGATAAATTGCTTGTACCACCTATACCACTATCGTAATTCCCCAGCCTGCCTGTCACGAGTGCATCGTTTTAGGCTCGATAAAAACAAAGTGGTATTCTCTCCAAACCCCTCGAACAAATAATCCAGTCTTTTCATATGAAATTTTTCAAACTTAATTTGAGGGATGACTGGAGATAACAGTAATGATTTTCTCCAGAGCTGACGTTCATCATCATATCTCTGCATGCAGCCTTTCTCCCTATGGATATCTCACTTTCTCACTTCTTGGTTCATCATTTTAGTAATCATTTCACTTTTATATGTGTCCTTCGACTGTGTTCCGTATTCCATCCACTTTTACTGAGCTGAGATATAATGTAGTAGACAGCCTTAGAGCACAATGGTTCTATTAGAGCTGACAAATGCTAGATGACAGCTTTACATTTGATCCCTAGTGAATAATACCATGCATACACATAGAATGATGTGATTCTGCAAAGTACACATAAGTTAAGACATACCTTTTAACGCCTTACCTGATGACAAAAAGGGTTCTTATTCTCTTACTTTTTTATCTCTTGACCTCAGCATAGACAAGGATGGAGTGAAAAGAAATCCAAGTCAAGAAGTTTATTGCATAAACAAAACCTCAATTTGAAAATGTTTTACAATTTTTTGCGTGAATTATCAAAAGTTAAATATCATGCATATTACGAATACCATGCTTTGAGATTTAAAAATACAAGGGGCATTTCAGTTTTGGCAATCTGACAAATAAAATATGAGCCTCAATATTTCATTGTGGGCTTGTATATTGGAAAGCACCTTTAGCTTTTGTAGATTTTTGTAACTTGTTTATTCCTAGATAGCCCCTCAAATCGAATATAATTTATTTGCGCATTTTGCTGTCCATCCATCAATCCCCAAAAACTCGAATGTGATACGATACGCAACGCGCTTTTGTTTATGAATAGTAGCTTTATGTAGCATACATAAGTAAAGTAAACAGGGCAGCAAAGCATTCAAAATTTTTTGATCCTCTTTGATGGTGGTGACTGAAATCATGCTCGTATATATTATTTACTACATTTTATGCGAAACTATATATTATTATTCGCTTATTTATATGGATGTGTGGCTTATTTGCGTTCATTTGACTGTTTCACAGGTTTGACGTGGTGGGCATTTACGTGGTGATGTTCCTGGAAATCCTTCATACACTTCTTCGAGTTCTCATGATCTTTTCCATCCTTATCGTGGCGTTTGGACTGGCCTTTTATATCCTTTTATACAACGTAAGTTGCCCGCTCTCTTTATTCTTTGGTTGGCTCTGTGTCTCTAGCTGGTTTTCAGTTCTTTCTTTCTGGCAGCGAGCCTGCTAAATTTTTCATATTTTCCAACTTATGTTGTACCACAACGTGGTCTCGTTCACTCACTCAATTCTCTTCACTCTCTCTCTCTTTCCCTCTAGTCCTCTTCTCATAACTTCACCAATATTCCGCTTCTTTTTTCTACAAGAGGAATATTATTGCTTTTCCACGGTATTGCTATTGCTTCACACTCACGGACAAGTGCACTAGCCGAAACAGAATCATGATGATATGATGTTGACGTTCAGTAGAGGGTTTCAGAAAAAGCTAGATGAGAGCAAATATATTTGTAAGCACATGAGAATTCTCGTCATTCCCCGCTTATCTTTTCTCCTTTCTTCCTTTTGTGGGTTTTCTCTTCTTTTTTGCCTTTTGCGACTAAGGGTTTTCATTATGTATAGCTCGCCAATAATATAATATATGACACGATGGCTTACTTGGTAGTATAATGCATAGGCACTTTACACTCTCCCGTTTTATGAGGCAGACAACCAGTCACACTCTGTGTGTGCAGAAGCGAAAGTTGAGATTATTCTACTTGTCTATATAGCTATAAGTAAAAGTAAGTAATGGATGGATGTCTTTTTCGTGCCAGTAGTAGTAGTGGTGTCCTTAAAAAGATATGATGTTTGTTGTGCAACGGTAAATGTAAAATTTATGCTACATGTTACCTCTAAGGTAGGAGCTCTGCTATGTGGCCATATAGCTTCCGCCACACGGTTGCCATTCCAAGTGAAAGATGAATTCCTCATCCCATCACTCCTTTTACACCATTCCATTACGTCGCATTTTCCGAAAGTGCTCTTTACTCTTTTCTCCTGATAATTCGTGCACTTTATTCTGTGTGTGTGTATGATTCCGGATAGGACCAAAATTGAATTCAAAAGTTACGCAGGCTCACACAAGCAAAATATACAGTTGCCATTTGAGTATATCAATGAGTTATGCGATGCAGGTTTGAAAAAGGCTTGATACAATGATGTTCCTTTCAAATTGTCAACAAGCGACAGTAAAAATATGGTCACTGCTTACGCTTTCATCCATTCCGCTTTACGATGAGCTGGAGAAAGTTGAAAATGAAAACTAAAGATCTATTGATTACTCTAAGTAAGTATTATTAAATGATAAAATTAATAAATTGTCGAGTTGTGTTGTTCATATTCGTATATCATTTTGATTGTTTGATGTGGTTCGATCGCAAAAATTGTTGACATTTTGTTTACGTCAGAAGATATCGCCGTTTTGTTGGCAAGCGGTAACAAAATTGGAATTCCAAAGGAAAACTTGAAAGAAAGATGGAATGATGTTGTGGTATTTTCTCCTTTTAGATATGAAAATGATGATGGTGGTGATGTTGCGGCATTTAATATGAAAGTAGTTTTCCCTTCATTCTGTCTGGTGTCAACATAAAAGGACACTTGACTGGCATGTGATAAAATGTTTTGGCCTCTTGAAATTCTTTGTGATATTCTAGTACACATTTACCTTTTATCTTCCTTTCGGCCATAATGTAATGCTGGCATGAAAATGTGCAAAATATTTAAATTTCCGCTGACGCCATCATTACTAGTTGTTTTAGAACAATAAGTTTCTAAAAATTCAATTGAAATCCAAGTGAATCGGATCCTTGTCAACCTTATCGATGCTTTTTCATCTATTCAACTACAAATCCCCGCCTATTATGTTCATTTTTTGTTCTATGAGAAAATATTATTTTACACAGCTTGAGTTTCAATTATTATCTTGATTGTACTGACTTTTTCTGCAGGGTCAGCATAAGGCATTTAATGCGATCCCCATAGCCCTTTTGCGAACCTTTTCAATGATGCTGGGGGAAATGGATTTTCTCAACACTTTTGTGAACCCACATTTCTGTGGAGAAGATCTGGAACAAAATGAGCTTCTAGAAACCGGAACCCCATCGTCATCATCAATGTACAATGGCTACACCACTAAATCTGTACATACTTGTCAAGGCGGTGATGAAAGAAAACTTCCGTATCCCATTTCCTCATTTTTGATGCTTGGAATATTTATGGTATTCATGCCAATCTTGCTTATGAATCTGCTTATTGGTTTGGCTGTTGGTGACATTGAGTCGGTACGCCGGAATGCACAACTCAAACGGCTTGCAATGCAGGTAAGGTGACCTTATAATCAATGGATAAAATACATTTCCATGAAAAGAATTATTGTAGAATATTTAATATGTCGATGCTACGACAAACATTCTGACAATGCAATGTATAGTGAGCACAGCTGCTCTACAAACTAGTTTTATGCTGTCGGTTTGAAGCATGTATAATTTTATTGTGTTTGTAGGTGCTTCTCCATACCCATCTGGAAAAGAATTTGCCCAAGTTCATCTTGCAGAAAGTTGACAAGAGTGAAGTAATCGAGTATCCAAACGCAGGAAAGGCTCGACTAGGATTGATTGATCAATTCTTCAAGTACTTTCAACCAAAGTCCAGCAGGAAAGGTACATTATTAATATTAATTATGCATTTCTTCTTAAAGTCGATGTTCTTGGTAAGCCGTATCCTCTGTCTTCTCTCCCTGTTTCTAAGCTCAATATCAAAGCGATCGCTTAAAGAATGACAAAAAGGCTTTTTGAGGAGAATCCTTTTTTCTTTAATTCCATCCATTCTTTCTACTTTAGCTTTGGTCAACTATAAATTTCACTCTTTTGTGTCGAAGCATCATAAAAATCCTTTAAAAAATCTCTACAACTTATCTCGAGTCCAACATCAAACATTATTGCTTTCAAACCTTTCCCGTTACCTCTTTCGTTCTGTTTTCTGCGCTTCCTGGTCTTCATTCTTGACTACTTGGAAAACTGCTATAAAATAGTAACTTTTTGGTTTACTTTGTATTGTTGTTTATGCTTTTACCTTTTTTAAAGACAACTTCACTTGAGATTTCCTTAGTATTGATTAGGTTTTACACAACAGTGTTCTTAAAACTACAGGAGCATTAAGTGCAATAGGAGTTGTATTTAACAGTGCTATATGTTGGTTACTTACTTTGGATTCTTTTTGGCTGGTATATGAGATCGCTTATTTTGATTCATGATTTGCAAGAAGGAAAACCCGGAAAACCGGTACACACATTCTCCAAAATTGTAGTCTAGATTGAATGCTGGAATGGCAATGGACAACTCTGCTTACTGGTCTTTGTAATACAAAATGAATCTCCATCTGTTGTATCGAGTAACTTAATATTAGTTTTTGCGCTTACGTTAGGTATTAGAGTGTGGGCTTAAAACCCATAATATTATGTTATATTTTTGTGAAGGTTCAAATTTACTCTAGTGAAGTCCAGGCTCTTAGATTTTAGGACATAAAAATCTTCTGGAATTGTCAGACGTCTCTGAGAAAAGTGCTCAAAGCGCCTACATGTTTCCCTTCCTTATAAATAATGTTGATTTCAATCGAACCACTGAATTCAACGATCATTGTTGGTGGTCTAAACGGCACTTGTACACATTTCCCCCACTTATTCCTCCTCTATTTTGCTTTTGTTTAGAGAATAAAGGAAAACCAAAGAGTTGAAGGGAGAAAACAGTTTTTGTGAAAGGAATGATGATAGAACAAAGGACGACAGAAAAAAGCTTAAAACCTTTCTAGATCGCAGAAATATAGAAAAGGGAAAGAAAAGATCACGTATAGAATTTTGGAAGGGACTAGGCGGTCGTAGCACCAGCAGCAGAACGGTTGCACTGATAATGTCAGGGTGCATTACACTTTCTTTCCAGTCGAGTATCTTACAAAATTATAGAGGAAAAAAGAATATAGCTGTTCCCACACGCACATGACATCAGGAAATTTAAGCAGAATATGGTTGTTCATCTACGTACATTTTATAGAGATGTACATACATATAGGTATATGGATTTTCCCATAATGCGCTCACTTCTAGATAAGGATAATATGGAACAAGAGGAAAGAAGGGGAAGAAATGACCCTAATAATAACATGCTTCTGTTCGTCGCATTCTCTTCATGTGTCTTTGTCTCAGACCCTCTTCATTTTGTCTTGGTGTCTTGAGCAAAAATGCTGAGAAAATACAGCATCCCATGAAAGGACCTCTGTTGTAGTTTCAGGAAATGGTTACTTTACTTACTTTTTTGCAGTAATGATAATAGGAAAGTATATAGATCGATTCCAGCTCAGTCCGCAGACAAGAAATAATAGGGATAAGTATTACGTATTGTTTTGCTAAGAAGATCATCATTTTGTTGGGGGGACACTGAGCAACAATGATACCGATTTAAGGTCCACATGAAGCACGAAAAGATCGAAAAGTTGATAGGTTTGCTTTGCCGTAAATAGTCTTGTTCATGTTTTGCTTTCCCAAGTTAGTAACATAACTAATAGACATCACATAATATGTAATCTGAAACAATAGGGCCAAAATCTTTACCCCAAATGTTTACACCGAAGAACAATGTATAATATCTGTAATTTTACTTAAACTACTTCATTGGTGATTTTTAAATGCTTCTTTGAAAGTCTTATGTTACCCTACCACGGTTGTCTTTACATGTGGGCGATGTAATATGTTACATGTAACTACCACTTAAATGATGATGTACTTTCTCCTATTTTCCTGCAGCTGACGATGATGTAGACGATGAATATGTCTCAAATGACATGATGCTCGCACTTCATCAAAGCAACGAGACATTGGCTAATGTGGCAGCCCATTTGGAAAACTTGGAGACGCTAATGCGACTCTTATGTCATGTAAGCTTTCATTCATCACAAGGATTTTCACTTGTGCCATGTGTGTATCTGTTTGGAGATTATGTCTATGTGTATGTTTGCTTTCGCAATATTGTATACGACTTACTGGCGCATGCTCTATAATTCACACGAATACTTGATGCTACTTAAAATGAGTTCAAGTGTATAAATGTGTTTTTGTCTATCTTCCACTGTTTTGTTTTAAGGTTTATGATCTCGTTTTTACACATTAAGCTTGCTCAAAAGGAGTTACAGAACCTTATCTACTTTGAGCGCTTAGTTGTGTTGGACAAGTGTCTCTTTTCTCTGCTACCGATTGACTGACTCGATAATAGATACACAGTATACTACACACATTAAATAGAGCAAGGAATGAGAATGCACAAAAACTCATTCAAGAGAGAGAAACGAGATGAAAGCTAGTGAAAGTCGGCGAAAGTCAAGTGGAGTCAAGTACACATGACTGATTGATAAGCACAGCTATAGTAGTAATGGCTGAACGTATATTAGAGTGACTTTGTGTCTTTCTCATGATAGCTTCCTTTCATCGCTGCGACTGCGACGATGCGATAAACAATAATTATAGTTTAAGTGTACTACTGAAACTAAACAGATGCTTTACATTTAAATTCATTTGTTTATTTTGTAAATGCTACTGATTATCTTTAATCTTGATAGTAGCTAAATGGAACAAAAATCTTTTGCCTCTTTTGAATGAGAGAATAACAAAAAGCTGGGAGTAGATTTTGTTTCGACATCTAATAATTCTTCGTTTCAATGTCCACAGAAAATGGAGCTACCTACGGACGCAGACTTTATTGATGAAGGGACTCAAGTCGATGACAACAATCCCATGTCAGATATGAAAACAAGATTTAAACGGGGCATCACTGTTCGAGCAACAAGACGTCCGCCAAAACCACAACGATATGACTCAACTGCTTGAATTTGAATGCAGCAGCGAAATCATGTTGAGGGAATCAGGATTTCAGGATAACTATTGTGTAGTAGCACGATAGAATAAATACAACTTTATTATGTAGTAGTTACACCGTGGTAATATAAAAAGATGAGGGTTGCGAAAAAGGAAGGAGGGAACAATCTCTAAATTGCTAAATGGGACCGGTTTCGTGTAATTTACCTTTACATTTGTAGAAAATTGAAATAGTTACACAAATATACAGGCAAAAATTTGATCCAGAAGAAACAAATGTGATACACGATAACACGATACATACATTGCAAGCAGAATTAGAATAGGCTTCTTATATCCATCCTTTCACATTATAGCTTTGGATTAATTGACTTTATAGATGTAAATGTGTACCCATGTCAGATATTTATGACGAAGCTTTTACTTGAGTTTTCTTTTTCTTTTAGTTGCAGTCTGTTCGATATTTCCATTTGGGGCAAAACAACCATTTTTCTATTATGTAATATATATACCTAGCTATATTATTTGCTGAAAACTCATTATGTGCAATGTTTTCTCATTATTCTACTGTGTACCCATTTCCTTTGGAAAGCAGATAAAATTATGTTTTGAATGATGCGCACATAACCATTTTGACCATACACTAAAAAGCATCTAGAAAATCCCAACTTATCGATTTGCTGTGTACTTTATATTAGTCAGTTTTGCTAAACTATCCTTGAGCATAGCTAAAGATTTTAAGACGATTTCATAATAACTTAACTATTTGCAGTATGTTTGTGCTGTGTACCTTACTACCTTTGTTAAATCATTTATTAAAACCCAAAAAAATGTGTGGCCATTTTCTTTCGTAATAAAATCGTCGCAGCGTAAATATTCTTGGCTCCGAGGACAGAGTTTAAAAAAATCTGACATGTAGGTATTCACAAAAACGCTTTTGACACACATACAAAAGCGAAATCTTGAAAATCTCCTGATATTTAGTTTATACAAGAACCATTTTAGGTCTCAAAGTCTCAATGCACTAAATCCATAAATGGATGTCGCCAGGGTTGAGTCCAATTAAAGCCAGATTTAATACTATAATAGATGCTTTTTAGAGTATAATATGTAGAATGACTTTGTAGGTTTCACAGATGTAGCTCTAACTCTCTTTGAGGAAGGCTTAAACAGTGCAACAAGCTTAGCAAAGATAACCTGACAAATTGTGAGTTGAAATTATCTGTAATATCCTCGCGTATACACTCTGTCAAATAATTATAAAGCACCCCAAATTTTTAGAGTTAATTCCCCGCCATTCCTAACACGTTGCAACTGAGGTCAATTCCAATGTTGCATATTGTAGCCCTACTCAAGTACTATCTCCTAGGTTGGTTTACTGGTCCATATATTTTGACTTACAAAAACGCTAGGGTCCGAAATTAAAAAGGTAAAAAAATCCACTGTCAAATAATTATAAAGCACCCTTAAAATATGTCCCAAAATCAAGTAAAAGTGCTTTTAATATTCAGTATTTT
>JAQIXW010001655.1:0-18296 GCA_034700685.1 Willowsia buskii | reverse complement strand
AGATATAAACTCCACGTTTGACTTTCTCCTCTTAACACTATCACATTCCACATTCCAGAGAGTAGCCTTCGATAAATAGAGTTGAGTAAATTCTATTTTGAAGCGAGAAGAAAAGTAAAATGGGGAAAGATTAAAAATGTATTTGGGAGAGAATTGGAGAATTTCACGAGACCAAAAATAGAACTTTCTTCTCTTCAGAGAAAATCGATTCACGTGGTTTCACTTCATAAACAATACACAGATCACTTTATTTTATTGCAAATGCTTCATTTAGACGACTTTGCAAAATGTATGGGAACCTAAAAGAATAGAATAAATGTTTTTCCTGTTACTTTAAATTTTATAAAATATTTCACAAATTTAAATGTTGTCCCCACTTTAAACGTATTTGAATTTTTGCAAATTTTTGGGGCACTTAAAATCAGAATCTTTGCAAAATATAACCACCACAACAAGCAGTATCACAGTAATAGCGCGATGTACACCAAAAACTTAAATATTTCGATAATATTTTGCCCAAAATTTTGCAAAATATTTCAGTAACAATAACGTTTTTTAATAATAAGAGAAAATGCAAACGACGAGTTCAAAATATTCAAAATATGAAAACGGTCGATGAGTTTTTTTAACTGTTGCGCGAGCGAACCAACAAAAACGTAGCTAGCGAGAGCAAGCCAACAACAAGACTGACTAGAAAATAGATTTTTGTGCTTACCTCACTCCAACTTTCTTTTTCCCCTTTGGAATGAGACTATGTGGAGAAAGTGAGAGTGGGAAAAAGCTATATCAAATGGTGAAAGTGGAAGATAGAGAAGTGTATGGGTAGGTATTGTAAGTACTGTGGAGTGAAAGCTAACGAAATGAGAGAAAGTAGACCTTCCCATATTAACGATATCTGTAGTGTCGGAGTGAAAGCGAGGGAATATTGGTTGAGCGTGTGTGTGAGCACAAAGTAGAAGGAGAGAAGTGAAGACAGCACGAAAGTGGTATTCAGAGTCACTTACACGCTTCGCCTTGTAACTCATCGCTATACATATTTTATGCTTAACGTACGACCATTCTAGTGCTTTTCTATACTATTAGGTTTTTATGATGTATATTTTTGTAAATTTGGTCTACTATTGCACATACAGGTTTAATTCAAATGCACAATACAAATTTAGGTAATATTGAATTTTTTGAAAAGGAAAAATCAAATTTAAAAGTTAGGTACAGAATGAAACAGATGGTGGTTGGGACATAGATGAAATTACAACAAGAATGATGACAAAAGGGATGAGAAATTTTATGCGAAATTCAAAAGGATTCATGTGGAATATTTTCAAGTTCAAAATAAAATCAAATAACGTCAGTATATGCAACATATAGATTAAATGTAAATGCGCAAGGTGACCCATTATCAAGTGTAAATACACTGGGTCTAATAATAGGTAATAGGCAATTACAGAAAGTTGCTCAGGTGAAAGGAGTATAGTCGGTTAGCCCAAAGAAATGGACTAGATTACATTTTCGGATATTTTAGGATGAGTAAATAAAATATAAGGTTATACGTACCAGGAGAAAATATATGTCAGTTTACGTACATACTTCATGACCACGACCGCTGCTGAAAGGGAAATAGATTGAATGAAAATCGATACGGCTCTTTTCTCCCCAAAGACATGTGTCACACGTAATAAACTTTCTCTTTCAATGAGTTACTTTTGTCTTGTCATTTCCTGAACAGAAGATAACTTAAGTGTATTATCTGACAATACCAATAGTAAAACTTTCCTCTACGTAAAGCCACTCCATCATTGTATAGCCTGAATTTTTTTCCAGAATATGTATATGTACTCTGTGAGCTTTGGGGCATAAAATCGTGTAACGGTTCGACTCCTTTTGATTATAAATAGTCGAACAGAAAATTTCTCTACTTTTTAGAAAAAAATCCTTTGAAAAAACCTATATTTGAAGTAAAATCAGTGCATTTGTATACAGCTTTGACAAGATAAAGAAAAATATCACAAAAAAGATCAAAGCTGCTTAGCATTTTTTGAATGTTCAGTGTAAAAAATCGATAATTGTTTTATCGTCGACAAATGAAATAAACTGAAATTTATAACAAACAGATTGGAGGAACTTTCAAAAAGCTGAAGCAAATCAATTATTATTTTGATAAAAGCGAAAGTATCTACATCCGAGTTATAAGTAAGCTTGCTTTGCTATTTCAGTCATTTGCTTTCCTTTTTTGTTTACAGGATGTACGCGGGTTTTTATTTCATGTGATGCTAAATCTGTTTTAGGACTAACAGTGTTGACAAAGTACAACTTGTTTTTAGTGCATTAGTGCAAGCTAAAGTGGTGGAATACATGTAGTTAGGTTGCCTGGGGAAATGAAAGTGATCATCACAGACAGCACGCAACAGTGACGCAGCTTTCGTTTCCTACTTATTTTATTCCCCTCTGCTCAGTATCTGCCAGCTCGTCATCATGATCACATCAAAGCTCATTGTTTACTTTTGTGTTTCTGCTCACAGCAATTTTCTAGGCAATTATGTCAGAGATGATGAAAGCGTTTCATGACATTTTTCTGAGCGAGTACGTTAAATAATGATGACGAGGAACACAATATTTTTAAGAGAGGGTATAAAAATATTTGACATCAGATTTCGTTCAAAATTCAGTTTACTTTATTTTCATTTTTTGGTGAGGCTCCCTAATTGTTTATGATAGCAAACAGTAATATTACCGCTAATAATTTGGAGAGAAGCTAGAAAAAAGTTTCCCAAAAGTCAATATCCAAATAGCCCATGTATCATTTCAGCTAAATGCAGCTTTTTGTTACAATTTTGGCAATGTAAATTCTATCGAGGCAGAGCTCACTTCCATACATCTAGGGAGAAAAACAGCAAATTGTATTTCTACTGCAAAAGGTTCTGAAAAGAAAACCAATTCATCTGAAACCCCAAAATTTGGAGCGAGCTCAATGCAGCAGAAAAGGTGAAGCTATTGTAACGTTGTGAAACGGAAGCGTACTATATTGCACTGAAATGGCCAGAGACCGTATTCTTTCTCGGAAGCACCAGTGGGACTCTTTCCCAACATTTAGGTTTGTGGAAAATTGCATAGAATCCCTGTGGAAATGCAGCTCTTACGACAAATGGAAACCAGTAATGTATCCTGGAGCTTGTGTTGAATGGTCTTTGCTGGTCTAAGAGATATTTTTCTTCTTGACAATTGACAATTGGTTTACTTTCAAAAGATACTTCACCGATTTTAATGAAAAACTATTCTGGAAATCTATTTGTTAGGAAAAAACCTAAATTTGGCATTGTTTGCTTTCCAAATAAATCAAATAGAAAATATAAAAAAGTTGTGAAATATTTTGTTTCAAGATTTTAAAAGGAACGATTTTTATGACGACTTTTATGATGACGTTTTTGAAAGATGGGAGCTTTGTAAGTCAACACGTGGATGTTACCATTTTCTACCTATTATAATGGCTGAGGTAGGATGCGAAATATATCCAAAAATAAGTTCCAAAACGTTACTAATATACTAGCTTGTTATATTTACGACATTCTTCTCATTTTCCACTTGCGTCAAACTTGTACACATTTTCCGACATACCAACATCCGAAATAAGATTTTTTAAAGTCGAACCAGACAGGTAAGTAGACTAGATCCGGGCGTACAGAAATAAGAAAATCAATACTAATGCCGTCATACCAGCTCTAAAATAGAATGATGAACATAAATACGACGGCAATGTACAATAAAAAATTCTTTGAAACTTTGTAGACTTATTAAAGTAGTTACTTATATGAACAAAATACCTAACATGCTTTTATTTCGAAATTTTTTAGGGAACACATATAAGCTAGATAAATAGGTTCCTCATCTTACCTTCATTTCTCATTGCGTTTTCATTCCATTGAAAACCCTGAAGCAATGAAGTTGAGTAAACTTCATTTCAGCTCGAAAAGGAAAAAAAAGTATGAAGAAAATGATTCATGGCAAATTGCCCTATTGAGGAAACCGACAAGAAAAAAGTATACTATTCGGTTTCTTATTTCAGATCGATTCACAAAACTTCTTTTCATGTGCATTTCACAGCTTATATTGCCAATATTTTAAGTTTTAGTGTATTGAACAATATCCAAGAAATACACATTTTATTTCAAAACCAAAGCGATTGGGTATTAAAAATATTTGTTTTTCATATATACTCACTATCAGTTTTACATGGTCATAAAATATGGAAACCGGAAACCAATAAATTTCAAGATGTTTCGCTGATTTAAATTTTGGTGGAGCATAAAGATCGTACCAACTACTTGCATTATTTGTTGTTTCACAGAAGAACCAACAAAAACGGGGCGAACAAGTACAGGCCCACAACTAGACTAACTGATAAAAAGAATTTGGTACTCAGCTCATCGTCAGTTGAATTTTTTTCATCCTACAAAGTGGAGAAAACATGATGGGGAAAGCGCTACACCATTAAGAAAGTAAGGTAGCCAAAAACACAGAAACAGAAAAATACAATGTTAGTGCAGCGATTGAAGAAGTAAAAAACAGCCATAAAATATATATCAACGATAGTGAAAGCGAGTGGATGTATTTACTCTCGAAAATTTACTTTCACTTTCACTGCCTTCCGGCTTTCCTTTTAGTTCTACTTTTATGAGACATGAAACACTATGAAACTTACTGGCTGCAGGCTAGTCATTGATGAAAATGAAGTTGATATTTTGTAATGCTTTGACACATACAGGCAATGAAAATCTCAAACGATAATGCTAGACAAATATTTTAATTTCGTGTTATCTCTCATATTTTATTTGATGAAACCGATAATTTAATTGGAATTCGGAATTGTTGATATTTAAAATTAATCTGAGCAGACCTGCTGAATAAAAAACACCAAAATGTTCAATAAAGCGAACAAAAACGAATCAATAATTATTTCAGTTGTCCGTTTTGCAAGAGGAAATAGAAAACCAACGGAAATGAGAATAAATTATTTTATTTTTATATTTACATCGACAAAGCGACTGGCGACAGGTTCGCATTTTAAATCGAAACAAGCACTGAACTCAATTAGAAATAATTATTACCATGAACTCTAAACCACTGGGGCTATAATAGCAACAGATTTTGATAATTTGAGAAAATTATGTAAATAGCTTGGAGTTGGAGTTGATTATTTATCAGTGCACAAGCACAGTGTTTCTGTTCTTCATGTCATGACATTCATTCAAGCATGACTCATGCATTTTCTAGGAACCATTGAGTTCAACTTTTGACAAGCTGAATATATCCAAATTTGGATATGGTTGCCTAGCAGCGCTTCTACACAACACAGAACTGTTAATGTAAACAGAAGAACGATCAACAGGTGTGTTTTGTTTACATGACTGATCTATCTAAATATTGAGATGGTGAGCAGCGAGCAGTCAAGAAACTTTTGCTTCAGCACAACAGGAATATAATTAAAGTGGGAGCTTGTGTTAAAAAATTCATCTGATTTCTTAGTTTAAAGATTTTAATTAATAATTGTTGTTGATTGTACTCTAGCTGAGCAATAATTAAGTCGAGTCATAATTAAAATTTCGTAAAATTAAACAATGGATTCTCCATTAAAACTTGAGCCTGCCGAGGATACAGCAGAGGAATTGTACTTTGTGGAGAAAATTGTCGACCAGAAAGTGAAGAAAGATGGTTCAGTGTTCTATTTAATTAAGTGGGATGGTTATTCCAGCAAGGTGAGTATCTAATTATAATTGTGACTTCAGTTTATTTAGTTAGGTCATAAGTTGTCTGGGATTAAAAATTACGTAATTAATCATTTGTTTTTGCTTATCTATCGAATAGTACAACACTTGGGAGCCTGCAGCGAATCTTGATGGATGTCCAGAGCTCATTGCAGATTTCGAACGGAGCCTACATGCGCGTCTCGAGGGGAACATGGCAAATCCTATTCGAAAACGTGTTTCCGAACCCTGTGGACCCGAACCTGTGGAGGAAAACGTTGCTGTGAAGATTGAAGCTACTCCGAAGGAAGAACCAATGGAGGCTTCTGGTGCTGGTTTCGAAATGGGCCTTCAACCCGAGAAAATATTGGGAGCTACTGATGTCGAGGGAGAGCCTTGTTTTCTGATTAAGTGGGAAGGTAACTGGACAATAAGATTATATTTTAATTAACAAAACTACTAATTATAACCATGAGACGGTTACTGTATCGATGAATTTGATTGTTTTTCTAGGATCTGAAGCAGTGGACATTGTACTTGCCGAAGAGGCGAAGCAGAAGTGCCCTCAGACGGTGATCAAATTCTATGAAGATCGGTTCCGTTGGCAGAGGAGACTACCTCTTCAGGAAATGATGGAGGGAGGGGAGGTGGTTCAGTCATGAGGCGGAGGAGGAGTTAATGAGTAAACTGGAGGGCGGAAGTAGGAGGAGCTAGATGAAGCACTGGTGACTAATGTACAGAAAAGACTGATGAAATTAAACCTGCGGATTCCAGAAACCTGGAGATTTGGGTGACTAAATGGACGTCAGTCAATGCATGATGAATATTTAATGAATTAATTCAGAGACAAGATGATGATTTTGATTGTCAATTAATTACGATTTGTGATAGTGAAATTTAAATGAAAGATTGACTACTAGTTTTACTTAAATAACCTGTTAATTTATATATAATCCGAATAATTGTTATGTAGACAGTACTGACCGCGTTGTATGTATTTATTTGTAATGATTTGTTTGCTACTAACTGTAACGGATAAGTGACTCATTAATTATAATCTTGCTTGAAGTCCTGAGTAATGCAATTTGCAATTTGTATGGTATCTGACGATACGACTAACGATTAAAAGGGCAATTAAGTTGTTACGTTTAAAGTTTCGAGAAAATTAATCTTTGTTCCCTAGTTATTTTTCTTGGCATACCATGCAGAATTTTTTTAACGATTCAGAAGACGAAATTAATAGCATACGATCAGTGAATTGAATTTCAATGTTCGAAAGCCGAGTCATTGGCTCAGACTTTCAAATCCTGAAAACTCCGATTTCCCGCTCAAGGTTTCAAAACTGGCTACTGCACTTGAAACAATGAAATGATTATCCCCTTTTTCATTGTGTATGTTTTTCAACTGTGGATGCTAATGTCACAACAAAAAGATAATCAACATGCCAGATAAGAAATATGGTCAACACCTTTGACATAATTCATACGATTAAATTTTTAATTTAATTACAGTTATGCATTGAATATTTATCTAATGATGCTGAAAAGAAATTGAAATATTTCAAACTACTAATACATTATCAGCATCTGCAAAATACAATACAATGTAGCCAAAGAAACTCAAAATGCCGCCACCAAACTCACAATATTCAGAATGATATCATCGCAAATTGCTTATCCTAACTTTGCAGTGCCTATTCCATAAGGTCCTGTTCTTATCCCTATTTTTGAAACAGCTCGTAAGCTTTGTCTTGCCTCCCGATTTGGAACCTGTATACTCCAAAATATTCTAAAAAACAAACCATTCATGTGGGTAATACCTGTCAAATATGTGAAAAGTGGCGCGATAACAAAACATGTGACTGTAAGACAAGGTGCTATTAAATATGAAACAAATGGCAAACTTTCATACATTTTAAGAGTAGCATATCCCATACAAGTTCCAATCAAAATCCCTACAAATGTTAAAACTGTAAGAAATATTTCTACTGTGAAATTAAATACTGAAAAATACACCTGAATAGATCTGAATTTGCTGTGACATTTGCAAAATGTTTGCAACTTAAACTTTTCTCCAGCATTTAGATCACATAAGCTGTCACGTGATGTGAATATAATCGTGCCTTCTAAGCACGCAAATGATAAGGTAAGTAGTGAATAAATATTTGCTGCTAAGTATGATATTGTGAGACCATAAGTTAAGCAGGGTGCAAGTTTTCCGAATAGGCCATCTCCAAACAGAAGATGAAGAGGCCAAAATTTCACAGCAAAAGTACCAATTTCTATTCCAATAGGTTAAATAAAGAAAGCAATAGAAAATAGAAATAGCGTGTTTAATAGAAAATAATAAAAAAAGTTACAAATTTCAATTTATACAGGACACGACATCTATAATGTAAATCTAAATAAGTTTTTACAAATATATATTTAAATTGCGCGATTTTTTCTTATTGAGATTTAAATAGCTTATTATTTTCAATAATTAAATTAATATATCATCGGTTTCGTATTTACTCCAACTTATAAAATTGGCAATATCATTTA
This sequence comes from Willowsia buskii, assembly GCA_034700685.1. Taxonomy (NCBI): domain Eukaryota; kingdom Metazoa; phylum Arthropoda; class Collembola; order Entomobryomorpha; family Entomobryidae; genus Willowsia; species Willowsia buskii. The sequence goes on along the minus strand of JAQIXW010001655.1, from coordinate 10,015 downwards.
TTCAACGAATTAGAATTGCAAAGAAAATTGGTTAAGCTCAACCTACTCAAATTCATCCTAAGTATTAGGCATGGAAAATATACTGTTACTTTATTAATTTTAGTTAATTTAATTTTGATAATTTTCAAAAAATAACTACCTATTCTAATGTGAAAATTGACACAGGCGATGACTTTGTCGTTCTTTATTATTAATAACACATAGTAGCAGTATTGGTCCACATGAACAGTCTGCAGTCTGTGAGCATGCGATCTTTTCCGCTGAAGCATCTCTTCCAAATCAGATCATCTTCCACTGAACACTACTTCCCTCACGATAAAAAGATGCTAAATATTGCTTTATGAGACAGTTTCAAAAGTTGTAATGTATGTTAATACCTTGCTCCAAATCTTTAGAAATGACTCTTTTTGCAGGAAATGATGAAAAGAGGGAATGAATCTAAGCCTCGAGGAGGATAAGACAATTAATTCTCAGATTCAAACTTGGGGATTTGGAGGATCAGTTCAATTACGCAAACGAAACTAGAAGTTTAAATGACGGGATATTTAAAAACGTGTCGATGTTTTAAACATACGAATATTGTAATTTACATATCACATCTTCAAAATACCATACACTAATAAAACCAGCCAAATTAACTCAAAATGCCACTACCAAATTCACAATATTTTGAATGATATCATCGCAAATTGCTAATCCTAGCTTTGCAGTACATATTCCATAAGGCCCCATTGTCATTCCAATTTTCGGAACAGCTCGTAAACATTGTCTGGCCTCTCGATTTCGAACGTGTTGACTCCAAAATCTTTTAAATAACAACCCATTCATATGTGGTATGCCTGCCAAATAGCTATAAAGCAAAGCAACAACAAAGCATGCTACAACAAGACTAGGCGATACTAAGTACGTAACAAATGGTAGACTTTTGTACATTTTAAGAGCTGCATATCCCAAACAAGTTCCCAACAAAATCCCAGCAAATGCTAAAACAGCAAAAAATAAACCTATTGTGGAATTTAGAACTATTATATGCACATGCATGAATCTAAGATTGCTGAGACATTTGCCAAAATTTTGCAAACCTTTGCTCAACATTAAGATAATATAAATTGTCAGGAGAAGTGAATATAGTTATTGCTTTTAAGCAGACAAATGATAAGATAAATAAAGAATAACGATTTGCTGATAAGTATGCCACTGTGAGACCGTAAAATATGCATGCAGTAAGTTTTCCAAATAGATTATTTAATAATTTCCCAAAAAGAAGTTGTAGAGGGTGAAATGGCATAGCGAAAGGAGCAATGGTTATTCCAATAGGCGTAATGAGAAAAATAAATATGCTTCCGTAATTATAGTAACTGAACAAGTTTTGCTTGTTGATTCACTATGTCCTGCAAAAGTTTATTATTATAAATTGTAGTAAACAGAGCTGTATCACTTATCACTTATTACTAAACCACAAACCAAAAATGAGGTGATGATAACTTCGTTTAGGTTGTACTGTGCGTATGACCTCCAATGAAAGGTCAACTAGATACAATGCCATACCGCAAGTAAGGTCAAAACGACATGACCAAGATGTGCCAAGATGCGTATTTTTTGTCGTGGTCCTCTCTGATTGTAATATTTGTTGTCAAGCAAAATCAGATTGTAGCTGTCCGCGTAATATGGGAGAGCAACAATTTTTTGGAGAAGATGGTGTGCTTGAAAAGCTATCCGAATTGAAGACATTATATTATATTTTCTTTGTTTAAGATTTAACTAATGCTTTGTATCAGTTTTTAGAATGCGAACTCCTTGCCGTAAATTATATGGCGACTTTAGTATTTGGAATTTAACAGGCCACTGGTATATGGTACACAATTTGTTTGTAAAAAATGTTATAGTGACGTAAATCTTAGTAAAGTTATGTATAAAATGAAAGTTACAAATATCAATTTATACATGTAATATCATCTATAAATAAAATTAATATACTGGTTTTAGTGTAAGTTTAAATTGTTTCTTTATTACTTTGAGAAAAAATGTTTTTTTTATTTTTGTAATAAACATGATTTCAATTTGTGTAGTATTATTTTGAATAATTCAATTAAATATGTCATGTCGAATTGACTTTTATGCTTGAAGACATATTTTTCCATTAAAAGGCGCTTTTGTAGTGATGAGATATTCGTTAGCATTCAAATCAGCTCTCAACTGGCATTAAAAACCCTGAGGAAGAAGAGCATTTAGCCTTTTTAGCATATTGATAATTTCATAACATTTTCAACTTTGGCTTTTACTATCTATTTATTGTTAAGATGCGCTTCCGTTCTATGGAAAGATCAATGTGAAGATTTGCACAAAAAATAGTAAAAGAAAGTTGTCATCATAATAAGGAGAAACTTAAACTTGCCCGTGTCAAAATAGTAGCGCAAGAAACTCAATCAAGAAACTTTTCTTTGAATATTGTCACCAGGTAAAATAATTTGCTTGCGGCTGTGGTGAAAGTCAGAGGTTTTGGGGAAAGGAAAATAAAAGTTTTTCAACCAGAAAATAAATTTGGATGGAATGTAATAAAATGAAATAGTAGCCAGGTTTCTTCTCCACACTGAAGTTTGTCAAGGTAATAAAGTGGGAGAAAGGTAGACAACGGGGAAAGTGAAAGTGGCACTCCCATGGCAAAATAGAATTAATCAAAGAAAGCAGCACAGAGAAAGAGGGAAAGTGAAGTGGAGGCTGACAGATAGGAATGTTTTTGCGGAAGAAAATTTAGAGGAAGGATGGGAGATGTTGGGATTGAAATGACTTGCAGGAAAATGAGATTTGAGTGGAGAGAAAGTGGTCGCTCCTTTTGCAAAAATGCTTGGAGAAAGCTGGGTGATCAAAAAAGGGAAACAGGAGAAGTTGAGTGAAAGTGGTTTTGAAGAAATGATGGTGATACTGGGATTGTCAAATGGTCAGTTGTCTTTGCTGTGATGCATTTCATCAAATGAAAAGATAGAGAGATGGAAGCTAAAAAATATTTTGGTGTCATCGACAGTTGGATTGGAACATGTAAATTAATTAATTAGGCAAAAAAAACCAAATTACTTAGAAATATGTACTATTTAAACCTTAAGCCTTGTTCCTTCGAAAGGGTGTTCTGGTTACTGCTGACTAAAATACGATTCTTATCTAGCCACCCCACAACTTTTACTAGATTTTACGGTACCTGCTTCGTTGTTACCGTTGGTCTGGCTTCCCTTTGCAAAAGTTCTTCAAAGCAAATATTGTTCCTCCGCACCAAGAAAGAAATTTATAGTTCCAAACTTCACTTTTGGAATGGAAATGTTACTGGAAACGACATCTTCCTTTTGAAAGTAGAACATAAATCGGGATTTGGTTTGTTTCACAACCTCAGTTTAAGAAAATCCGCAGACGTGAACAAAGCTTTTGTAGTTTTTGACGGATGGTATAAAATGCATGTATAAGATTATCATTTGAAGGAGTAAAAGAATGTTTTTTAGAACTTTATGTCTTCTGTGAAGTAAGATAGTTAAAGGTAGTAGAAAAATATACATTACGTCTCTGCCTGCAGGAAAGACACATTGCTTTAAAATATCGATTTATGGTTCAAAATTTTATCCGCCAATATGTACAAACTAAGCTTGTATCTTCCTAGCACGTTACCATAATCTGCTCCATGTTGTCCTACAAATATTGGCTGAAAATATGGATGGCAGATAATCACTAACGTATATACATTTGAGTGATGGTTGATATTTGAAATTTATTTGTGATTCATTACTGATAAAGAATATTATTGGACATTGAAGAAAAGTAATTAAATTTTAAAAAGTTCATTTCCTGTTGGTCAGCATATGCTTACAAAAATTTGTCGCGTGGGATAATTGGAATATCGTTTTAATCAAATGTTTGTTATAAGTATAAAAAATAGGTAAACCCTGTTAAAGGCAAGTGCCAGAAGAAGAAATGTAACAAAATATAACTACCAGCTTCGCCGGGATGATTCATGACCGTATTCGATTATCTAAATTGAAGCTTAGTTGAGTAAACCAACTTGTGCTTTTCTCAGTTTTTGTCAGAGGGAACGTCGTATATGGAAACTGAGTACACAAAAATGACGTATTTACCAAGAGATTTGGGAATAAGCTATCGCATGAAAGTAACCAGTTTACCAAATTTCATCAAAAATCGGACAAAGCGTTTTAATTTTATCGCATGCACTGACAGACGTCCATGTTTTCACCCCATTCGCCATTTTCCTAAAGTATAAGATTATCATCTGACACTTACTAATATTCACCGGGCTGTTTCCTCGCTGCTTTCATCGAACGGCTCATTGTATTGGCATAAAAATACATCCATTGCGCGCAAACTAGCAAAGTGTAATAACGTTATAGAAATATTTTTCATCAACATTTGACATGATAGAGTTTTAATCGAGAGATGAAACTTGCTAATTTTTTTACAGAGAATTTCTTTCACTTAATTCTCAACGATCGTATTCATAACCAGTCATTTTTGCCAACAATACAATTACTTTTTGACGTGTCTTACGAAGAGAAAACCAAACAAAAACCTCATTTGAAAAAACGTCTACAAACAAATTAATCACCAAAGGTTGACAAGCGACTTAATACTGACAGCACATTCTAAAAATGAGGGAAAATTTTATCTCTATGACACTCTCGGTGGGATGTGTAATAGGAACGTCTAGAAAACATAAAATATAAAACATTCACAAGATTCTTCACTTCGCCCAAAAATTTACGAGCGTCCACAGGGAGCAAATAAACTTAACGAGTCCAAACTTTCTCCTATATATATAGAAACAACAAAATATTTAGAAACACAATCATTGCAAGTACTAACTCACCTGGTTTCTATATTTGGAGATCAGCATTGCTTAATAGTACTTGACAATTATTTTGGGCTGGATATTCCCCACAACATGACACACGCCATTATGATCAGACGTCTTACTCAAGCACCTTCAGGCACCGTTCGTCAAGAAATACCGCCAATCCTTCCCGCGTGGTTTCCTGTTAAAAATCTTTTAAATGCAACAGAAATTTCGCTAAGCAGCTGCTAGGAAGAATGGGATACGAGTTGTTACTACAAAATTGAATTTATACCTTTTGTGCTTAAAACAAAATCCTGGAATTGTGAAGTTCAGATTAGTGTTTTCCTTCCGGAAATCTTAAAAACCTTCAATTTGCAGGGTTTAATAACTATCCACACATTTTTTACCACTCGTATCCTCTCCGATTTCTTACACAATCACTTCCATCTGTCGTTGTAACTCAAATTATGATAATTTCAAATCGTATCGATATTTCTAATAATACCGAGTTTCGGCGGATCGAGACTGAAATTGGTGAGGATTGAAATTCTGGAAAGCCATTAAAATATTGGAGTGTAGAGCTACTGCTTTTAAAAGTAAATCATATTCAGAGTATAAGTCAAGGGTTGCTTATGTACTGTAGATTCTGTCGACCAAAATCTTACACGATTATCAAACCCTCCGCCGTAAATCGTTTCATAAATGCTCAAAATAATGCAGTTATTCCGAGAAATAAAGTGTCAATCCGAATAAGATTTTATTGGCACAATCCTAATGATTTTGTACGAAATATGCTTTACTGCGAGAACAAATTTACAAAGTCCCTTCTTCTCAACAAGATCCAGGATATTGATCGAGTTGCCCACTCACACGTGAACGTATGGATGACATTGCTGTACAACTATTCTTACGAGTTGGAAGGCAATAAATATTGTGTAAATGGAAAAATACAAAAAGAAAGCAAGGTTTTGTCTATCAAGCGTGAAGACAATGATACCAAATTTTTTGACGAGTTTTACACTACGTATGCGGAGCAAAGATTTGAATTCACAATGAAGGATACATTAAACAGTCTTCAGTTTATTACGTGCGGATCAACGGATTCGGAATCCTTAGCTTTTAGGGAACTTATAAACGTGTTTGATGGATATATTTGGATATTTATTTTACTAACATCTTTCGCCCTTATCGTTACACTAAGGTTTCTAAATGCCAGTAAATCAAGCACTGTTACAAATTATCTGGAAATCATTGTAAGGGCATATTTGAACCAGGATGAAGAAACTCGTATTTTAAGGAGAATATCGTTAACCAGATTTTCTTGGGCATCCTTAGCTTTAGCTGTACTTGTAGTCAGCAACGCTTATAAAAACGACAACATTTATAATATGATTTTGCCTCGGAAAGCTGTACATTTTGTAAAATTTAAACAGCTAGTGGAAAACAAATATTCATCATACTGTCAAATTTATCGAGCGAGGGTCTATATTGATACAAATAGTACGCTAGGATTCAAAGGATTTGATTACGACGATGGACATTATTGTGGAACCTCAAGTAATAAATATACGCTAACGCCTGAATTAGATAGGCATGAATCTTCCACACATTATAGGAAGCAAAAGTTTGAAAGTAAATACTACTTTGTTTATAATAACACGTCGCTGCATCATCAGAAAACAGAAATTTTAGTTGAAGCGATTTTAAAAAGCAAAAATTTGACAAACAACTTCATGCCAGCTGATGGATTAAGTGGTCAACATTTGTCTCTGAAAGTTGTTCATAAAATGTACAGTGAAACTGAAAAGAAAGTTTTGTGGCGACATTTGAAAAATTTCAATAAGTCAGCCTTGGTATTGTCAAGTTTAAAAAGTTCTGAGTATTCGTATAAGTTGAAAAAAGAGAATGTATCCGTGGATCAAATTCATCTCGGTGAAGAACGATATTATCAGCCCTACAAAGTATTTATTTTTCGGGACTATAAACCCATGTGGTTGGTCAGAAGAATTAGATTTAAAAAAAAATGGTGTAGCGGATTGGTGGCGAAATTATATCAAACAGATTAAACTTTTGAGCTATGTTGTTTCGGATATTGCAATGGTGAAGGCGACTTCAATGAGTGGAAATATAGTGGTAGTATTCGTAGTTCTGATGAGTGGCCTTAGCATAGCAATTATTTGTGTAGCTGTTGAATGCTATCAAAGTATCTGGAAATGGATGAAAAAATTGTTTGTTTTCACCAAAACAGGCTTAAAGCTCTCAATGCTAAAAATCACGTTCATTCTAAGAAAAACTAAAATCATCTATGAACAGTTGACAAATATCAAAGAATCATTTAAAAATTACGCGTTTTTTAAGTGTGCATTGAAATATGAGAAGCAACTTTTCAACTCGAAAATTATCACTGGCCAGTCCAAGTAGTTATTAGTGTATAGTCAATTAAAGAATCCTCATGCTTCCAAACAGCCTTACAATTGGAGATTGCTATTAAAATTGGCACAATATGCTTGTAACAAAGCGTTACATAAAAGAAACATGAAAAATATTCTTAAATTAAGGAAGTAGTTAAGTAATCATTTTTGATGAAAATTGTTGCTAGTAAAATTACTTTAAATCTTTAATACGAAATAACATATTCACTTGTATAAATTAATGACACGATATTATGAATTCCCAATATGATTTTTTCCTTCCTATGAAATAAAACATTTTTGTTGTCATTTCCAAACTCCCTCTATATATACTTAAAAGGAGAATTGATTTTGCTTTAAGTCCACGAAAAAGAGAAAAATTGTTAATATAGGCCACCGGGAATACATGTGATAAAATGGATCAATAAATAAAACTTGGAACACTGTGTACTATCAAATTATCTATCTTAGATAGGTTAAAAGCGAAGCGACAAACATATTTGAGGTTTTCATTAACGAAAATCAATTACCTTCTAAATAAATAAAAATTCAGCATATAGTTTCGACGTAGCTTTCTACTAGTACTTTTTAAATACTGATATTTAAAAACGAAGTTTTTCAACATTTATTAACTATTTACGTACAAATCTTTCCAGAACAATTTTTCAGTTGACAAACTACATTCATTTTACTATGTGCATGCTGTATAATACTTAATTAACGTTTCCTAATTGTCCTGGTGATTCTAGCTATTATTCTAAATAACCTGTGATTTAAGATTTTGTGTTTTAAACTCACATAAACTGAGTATATACATATTAAATAAATCTCAGAGATGAAAGTGTATAACACGCTAGTCAACCATTTCCAGATATTTTGATAACACTCAACTGCTACACTAATCATTGCAATGCTAAGTCCACTCATCAGAAGCACAAATATTACTATAATGTTTCCACTCATTGAAGCTGGCTTCAAAGCTGCCGTGTCTGAAACACTTTCATTTAAGGACCTCGTCCACTTTATATATTTTCCCCACCAGTCCACGACTCCGTTCTCTTTAAAAATGCAAATTCTCCTCACTAACCACACAGGTATATAATAATTTAATTCAAATGCATCGTAGGATTCATAATACCGTTCTTCCCCAAGATGAATATGGTCCGTCGATATGTTTTCTTGCCGCAACTTATTTGAATATTCTGAAATTATAATACTCGGTAGCACCAAAGCTGACTTGTTGCATTTCTTTAAATGTTGCCATAAAATTTTATGTTCGGATTCGGAGTAAGCCTTAATAATAATAGGTGTGTACAATTCCCAACTATCTGTGAAATTGTTCGTTAAGTTTCTTGCTTTTGCTATCGCTTCAGCTAAAATTGCTGTTTTTTGTGGATGCAAGTGCGTGTTGTTATAGACCATGAAGTCCTTGCTCTTAAAATGTTCCGTCGATATCCAATCTGGCAAAACTTCCAGATGCTCTAATTCAGATTTTAACTTGACAAATTTATAAAGGGCATGACATTTATGTCCATCGTCGAAATCGAATCCCGTAAACACCTCATCTGGCTTTATAAACGGACTAAGTTCGAATGTTCTAGTGTGCGGCGCATAATTGTGATCCAAAAGTTGCTTAAATTTTACTAAATGGACAACTTTCCGAGGCAAAACCATGTTGTAAACATTATCATTCTTCCAAGCATTACTAAAAATTAAGAATGATACTGCAAATAATGCTAAAGATAGTCTAGTGGTCGATACTCTCCTTAAAATACGTATCTCCTCGTCCTGATTCAAATACCCCCTCACAATTATTTCCACGTAATTTGTAAACGCGTTCGATTTAGTTACCTTCAGAAGCTTTAATGTAATGACATAAGCGACTGACGTTAGTAAAATGAAGAGCCAAATATATCCATCAAATACATTTGTAAGTTCTCTAAACGCTAAGGCCTCTGAGTCAGTAGCTCCGCACGCAATAAATTGAGTGCCGCTCATATCCTTAAATATTGTGAATTGAAACCTTTGCGCCACACTTTGAGGCAACGCCCTGGCATAAAGCGTGGTGTCAGAGTCACCGTAGTTTACTGATGGATTTGGTTCTTGTATTTTCCCGTTTACGCAGGACGATCCGTCGCCCAGACCAAGAGAATAGTTGTGTAGTATTGTCATCCAAACGTTCGCATAAGAATGACCAGCCCAATCCGTAGCCGGAACTTTGCTGAGAAGCAGAGACTTTGTTAATTTGTTTTCACAGTAATCCATATTCCGTATAAAATCAGTAGACGGTCCTACATGAAGACCTATTCGAATTGATTCAAAATTTTTTGGAGTCATTGCATTGCTTTGAGCGTTTACGAAATCATTTATTGTGACCAAGGCAATGCTGATGTAAGTTTTGGGTCGACATAATTGACAGTATATGAGTAACTTCTGATCTGGACTCTGGGTATGATTCACTCTTAATAGCAGTAATTCTACATTTGAATATTTCAGGGGCTTTCCTGTGTTCCAAAGCGTACGTATTTCGATCTCAACCCAGTTTAGCGTCGTACTGTTAGATATATCGATTCGGTTTGAAACGAACATAACTTGAGTTACAACAACGGACGGTAGTCTCTGGGTCCTAAATGGGAGATCATCTGAATGGTAAAAGATGCTTGGATATTCTAACCAATAAGAAGACCAACCAAAGTTCCTTAAAATCTCGGGAAGAAAGATATGAATCTGGACGTCACAGTTCCACAGTTTTGTGTTATGTGCGAAACGTATGTAC
>JAQIXW010001654.1:0-18307 GCA_034700685.1 Willowsia buskii | reverse complement strand
AAATTAAAACATTAATTTAGGAATGCTAAAAGAAGCTCGGAGAAATTTTTATGAGGAGCACCATCAGTGTGTCAAGTCATTCCGGAATCCCAGGAAGGACGAAAATATGATTATTCTCTGTGCAATCACTGTCTCCAAATCGTAGTGCCAAGGGGCTAAACTGTCTGTAAAAAGCAATCCCAATCCGAATGAAGTGAAAACGAGTATGGTAGGATAATGTAAGTTTGTTCACAAGAACAAAATGCCGAATATCGAAGACTAAACTCATGCATGAAATGATTATATTTATGTCCACTTCCCCCACCACTGGATTGGTCCACCTCTACAGGAAAAAGTATGCAATTAATTAAGGAAATGGCAGTTTAAAAATTGCACGTAAATCGCCATAAACGATCATGCCAATCGATCTGCAAGAAATTCAGCAGAATTTAGACGAAAATCTGTTGAAGTTGTAAGAACAATTGGAGAGAGAATTGAACGCGAGCGGAACAAAGGCAAAATTTTGCTTACATACGAAACAGCCAATACGCAGTCAGGAACTGGATCTCCACTTGTAATGCATGGGGTTAATATACATGTACGTTCTGAAGTTCTTTCTCAAATTCTCATACATGCTGTTAACATTGTGAGATCATTCTTCCGTTTGTTTAGTGTTGCAAACCTATAATATGCTGCACAAGTCGCAAGTATTTATGTGCGTTAAATTGTGAGAATTGAGACCATTGCAATGGTAATCGAAACTTGCAACTGAATGAGGAGGAGGAGGAACAGGAGAGAGCACTAAGCAGACATGCTCAATTGAACAATAGTGAGATCAGCACCACAGATGATTTTGCTTATCAACGAAGACACAAGGAAGGAGCTCACACCTCAGTTTTTATTTTAACAAAAATAATTATCTTATTTAAAAAATTCTCCAGTATTCTAGTGGCACTCGACAAACGAGAGTGTAATAGTTCAGTGTGGAGTCGGTTAATTAATCTTGTTAAATCATCAGAGTTAGTCAGATTGAGAAAAATGTGAGAGAATCGTGTCGTGTCACTGTAGAGGTGTCAGTTGGTTATAGTGGGCAGTAGTTGAAGATGACGTGAGACGCTGATAGCTCTCAGAGATTTGTGGCATGTGAGCAGCGTAGTGAGTAACGGACGTGGTGTAAAAACCTCTGACCTGACCTATGCCACTGGTTCGTGAACAGGTTGCTAGTTACCACACAGCTTAATTACAAATAGCTACTTTACTTTATAAGTTGTGAGTGCTCGATTTGACAATATTATTTTGGATTCTCTGAAGTGAAAAGCTCCTTGAAGAAAGAATATTTGGGGATGAATCGGTAAGTAATTTGATAAAGAAATATAAATATTGCACTTGGTTTAAAGCAGAAAGTTTCATATTCAAAAGAATGTAAAAAGAATTAGTTGATAGCCATGATTCAGTACAAATCTAGTTTATAGAATAGAAAAATGGAAAGTTAGAGATTGATTGAGATTCAAGGAAATCAGAACGCAAGGTTTTATCGAGTGCTTACGTTACGAGTCACAGTTAATTAATTTTTGTGATTTTAATTGCATTCATTCTGTTGACATCGGGTTTCCTTCTAGGTCGGTTAGTATGGCGTCTGGTGGGAAAGACCGTGTCAGTACTGGTGGCTCGTACGAACGTGATAGTAGCTCAGACACGGAGGACTACAACGACGAGGAACACCGTCGGAGACCCGTATTCAAAAGAGGAATGAGGTCAGTTTCATCTTAAATACTGAGAGCTATTATTACTAACAACTTAAATGATTGTTGAATAGATAGGTTTTATTATAGATTAATCAGACCATACAGTACTGTATTGTTTTTAGTCGAAAGACGCTGTTACTGCACTTATTTTATTGCGTACAATTATTTATTATGAGACAACATGGATAAGCAGGTATAGAGTTTCGAGTTTCCTAGAGTTCATAAAAAATATTGGATTAAATCCTTGACGACTAGTTAATAGTATGGTTGTGTTCGTTTTGAAAATACTGAACTGTTTGCACGTCTTCTTGTAGAACTACTTGAAGTCCTTTTGTCTCATTGACACTTTTCGCAATTAATTTTTCCTGACTATGTACAGTATTTTTATCAATTCCAGCCTTATTCTTTCACTAATTATAAAATTGAATTCGAAAAGGTAGACTCTATATTTCTAAAGTAAATGTAGGTTGCTGATCAAAGCAAGTATTTTTATGGAAGCGTCAGTATCAATATGATCAGTAGATTTTTCATTTCCCAGTTGTTAGTTGTCCTGTTGTGTGCTTACTGGTAATAGTGACAGTAATTTCTTTCAAGTTTAGACCCCTACAATGATCAAGTCAATCATACTTTGAACGTTACAACTGGTGTGGTAGATAACGAATTGGATTATTGGAAAATGTAGCATTTTGTATCTGAGTAGCTTTTTCTAATATCGACATGGCAAAACCACGCAAATTTTCAATTTCGGTGAAAATGATATATGTTATGCGCCTTTGAAAAAGAAGCTAATACAAAAAATCCGAGGCCATTCTGACGCGATTTGTAGAAGTTATAGCAATTTTCCTTTAAAAAGTAGGTATGAAGTAAGTCCGATTTATTCGGAACCTATACAAGATATCGAAATGATTCTTTTTGCAATCGATAGACAATGAAAAACTGAGATCACGTTCTTTTCAAAGTTTTAAAAAAGTTAATAATAACGATAATAAACAAAAGAAACTTTTTTTATACTAGTCCGATTAAGTCTATTGATTAAATTAAAAATTTGCGTGGTTTTGCCATGTCGATATTAGAAAAAGCTACTCATCTTCGTGACAATGAGATAGGCTAGGCAGCTGAGATTTTCAGTCAGTCAGTATCATGATCAGGTGTTATGTGTTGACTTGATTAGGTTTTGTATTTTGGTTTCGACTTGAACTTTGCATTGATTCTTTTATTTGTTTATTTAATTATTTTCAGGGCGGAGCGTAATCGTAATAGTGGACACGGCGTACCTGGAAAAAATCTTGGACATAGTATGGATGGAGCAATGGGTGGTGGAGGTTCTGTAGGAGGAGCAAGCGGTAGCGGGGGAGGTGGTTCTCTCAGTGGCGCTAGTGGTGGAGCATCGTATATGGAGGAGCGTCTCACTCTGGTTGTGGATAACACTCGGTTTGTGGTGGATCCTACAATTTTTACTCAGTATCCGAATACTATGTTGGGAAGAATGTTTACTTCTGGAATGGAGTTTGTTCATGCTAACGAGCGTGGAGAGTATGAAGTAGCAGAGGGGTTATCTGCCACTGTTTTTCGAGCTATCTTGGAGTACTATCGGACCGGTCAAATCAGATGCCCACCTACTGTGAGCGTGCAAGAGCTTAGGGAAGCTTGTGACTATCTTCTCATACCCTTTGGAGCAAGCACCATCAAATGTCAAAATCTGAGTAAGATCAGTCATAACATAACATCTGTTTCAACTTTGTTATGAACTCGGATATTTGAACAAGCTCTTATGTAACTGTCATTTTATTTTTGCAGGAGGCCTTCTTCATGAACTGTCGAACGAAGGTGCTCGTCACCAATTCGAGTCTTTTCTGGAGAAACTAATTCTTCCGTTGATGGTTAACTCTGCTGAGCGTGGAGATCGTGAATGTCACATTGTGGTTTTATTGGATGACGACACTGTGGACTGGGATGAAGAGTATCCACCACCGCTGGGCGAGGAGTACTCTCAGAGTATGCAATTAACCTAAACATTACATAGCCGTATTCTGTAATTTAAAATGATAAATGTTTACTCTAACAAGTTAATATTGATTCGCAGCTGTTAATAGCACGGCGCTGTATCGGTTCTTCAAGTACATAGAAAACCGAGATGTTGCAAAACAGGTACTAAAGGAGCGTGGACTCAAGAAGATTCGTTTGGGGATTGAAGGATATCCGACGTACAAAGAGAAGATCAAGAAACGTCCTGGTGGTCGTGCAGAAGTCATCTACAACTACGTTCAAAGACCATTCATTCGAATGTCATGGGAAAAGGAGGAAGCAAAGAGTCGCCATGTCGACTTTCAGGTATGCACAATACCTAATAAAAAAAATGTGAGTTCAGAATTATTTACTTGTGAGAATGTGTCCACTGACTGTAGTTGCTTTTCAAATTCTCCAGTGCGTCAAGTCCAAATCAGTTACTAATCTTGCGGAGGCGACAGCAGACCCTGCATTGGACCAACCACTTGGCGGCAACCAAATAGAAGTTCATCCTTTGGTTGACGGTGTAATGAACATTGACTTGCCAGCAGAACGATTTGCAGGGGGTGGTCCCGAAGTTGGATTCAGAATCGCTGGTGGTGCTATTGGTGGCGGTGTTGGTATAGGTGCTGCAGCGCTTGGTGCAGGCGCAGTTGGACTTGGCGGGGGCGGTGGTCTTGGGAATGTTGTGAATTTCAATCCTCCAGGCTCACCACAATTCCGTCCTCCTCTGAATCCCAACGAGCCGTATCCGGAACAAATCCCTAATGAAGATAACTGAGCAGCTTAAAAAATGTCGCGTTCTCCTCATGTACTCTATTATATCGCTGAACTGCATAATACATTTTTATGATGATAAGCTTACTCCACCGCCTATTTGTTTGGCATTTGAACCACTATAATTTTTAATAATAAGCGTAAATGAGCCAACTAGCCAACATCTTCGTGTTTTATATCAGTTAGGTTTACGGTGAAATCCTCGTTGTTAATATTTATATCAAATTGAAAACTTATCAAAAAAGATAATATCAATTTATTTATGATAAACCTCAAATATAGAATTTATATATCTAATGTTCAGATTCTGATTCCTAATTTTGAGGCCAACTCAGTTGGAAAACTCTGTGCTGTATAATTTTCCCTTCTATTTACCATTTTCGTCTTCGTAATATAATTGTTCTTTCCATGATTATTATTCTCAAAAATATTCTGAAGAAACCTTTCACAGGATTCTCTACTCTCTACCGTCATCCTCCGACTCTCGATCCAGTCACCAATGTCTTCTCTCATTATTTAACTACAATCATCACTACTCTCGAATCAATTGCGAAAAAAACTCTGAAGCTATTATTACGGCTAAAATATTGTAATATTTAAAACATAATATATATCATCGTCAAAACATAAACAAGATATATGCGCATGCGTGAAAATGTTGTTCGTCGCCTGTTAAATTTTGTACAACAAAACAATTATAGTTGAAGCATAGTGTGTAGAAATTTTGTGAGCAGAGAAAAGGAACATTGCCCGTTGTTTGCTAACGAAATTGGTTTAAAGATGTGTAGTCACTATTTGTAAATATTTATCTGTATCAGTCAATCCGTTGGTTAAAAAAGTGTATTCATTGTGTATTTAAAGTAGAATCAAGCTGGCGCGTGTTTTTTATGAGATAACTTTATCAATAAATTCAGAACCAAAAACCAAACAAATTCAAAAGCCATCCAAGCGATTTCTTTCTCCGGAAAACATTAATTGCGACAGATTTTTATATGATGCCTCAATTCGTGATTTTGGTTCCTTGCATGAAATGAGGCTTGAGTGGTTTTCCACTAGCAAGATGGGTAATCAATTAACAAATTATATAATAATTGTATTCATTATGATTATAATTTGTTTCGTGGTATTATGCTTCATAAGTCAAATTAATTCTTGTCCATTATGGTTATTTCAGTCATCATATGTTCGTAAAATCAAAGCTACTTCAATAGTAATTTATATACGTAACTCTTTATTATCAGTTTTTCACCATTTCTCATCTTTTTATTTAGTCATATCATTTTTTTCATCTCTCCTCACACTCGCTCTTATCAAACTTATAGTATTTCTGTTTAGCGCATCATCATATTATTTTACGCTATATTGTAATAGTATATTTAACAGAGCATTATATTGTGTAGCTACAGGTATGTATTTTTACTCTATTTCCTTATCAATTTAATCATAGAACGGTTTTCGTCTCCTAAACATAAGCTAACTACATACACGTACATATAAATGCTAGTCAGATAGACCGGGGTGGTGTTTAGCGTTGTGGGGTTGGGATAGTAAGGGAGAAAGGGTATAGTAGCCGTTTAACTTTACAATTTCACGTTTCATTCCACTGGAACATTGCATTTATATGCTTCATTTCCAGATCTTCTTTTCCTTTCACATCGCTGCATGGAACTCTCTCTCTAGTTCACGAAACTACACGATTTACAAAGTCATAAACTTACAAGTCCGTATTAGACTTTTAAGACTTCCTACTCGTAACTCGTAAAACGCTTAACATAGACCAAGAGACAGAGATAAACAGAGGTTCAGCACAACAAGGACGCTAAAAAATAGTTTCATTTTTTGCATTATCTTATGACAACTCATAACACTACATTCTATATTGTCTTCTATTTTCTCACATCCAAGTACATAATATACATATTCTCTATTTCAACTTCTCTACGAAGTCTATACAAAAACTGCATAATTTTTTTTAGTTGGTGTGTTTAACTTTTTGTATAACAATTTTGTCAAACGTTTAAATAAAATAATTTTGACCATTATACTCGCAATCGGTTCATTTTTTTCTCGTATGATTTTGTTTTTGTAAATAGAGTTATTTTAAAGATTTTTATTAAAAAAGTGAGTAAATACAAAAGTAGTTTTTCAGTGGTTCGTTTCTAGGAGTAGCGGCGGCGTCAAAAAATGGAAGCAACTACGATCTCTTCTCTGTCTATTTGTTCTGCTTCACTCTGGTTATTATATTTTTTTCATGTGAAAGGTCTGACGGTTTTAATTTTATAACCTAGATTCGTATATGTGAAATGATTTGCTTTTTAAAGTGACAGCAGCACTGAAGAAGAAGGACACAACAACAAGTGGAAAGGAAGTTTTGATAGTTTCTTTCCTCTACAATTTTAACTATTTTTTTCTGGTCGGTTATCCTTCTCCCATCTACTTTTACAAACTAGAGCAATAACATGAACGTGTCAACTTTAGACAACCTAGAAAACTGCTGTGCTCTGTTAAATAATGGATATACCTATAATATTTTTTTATACTTAGCGATTCTACTGCTAATGTATTTTAGTTAGGTACATGGACACAAGTATTATTGTTGTATGATTATTACTACTTTAGTTAACATAACTCATTTCAAAACCCAGCCAGATTGCTTATGAAAATCGCGTTTTTGTTGCCCAACTCATTTCAATCCTATACTTCTTATGGATTCACTCTCACAATCTCTCACTGATGCCTTCTTTCACTATATTTTTTTACTATAATGATGAATGAAGTAATACTAATTATTATGCAATTATATTGATAATACTGCCAAAATAAGAGAAAAAAGCGAAGCAATAATAGTAACCAACTTTGAAAAAAGCAGAATCTACAAAACTTAATGCATTTTGATAGGATTGCGATGCGGACAATGGAAGTCATTGTCCTCTACTCTGTCTGAGATCCCATTTAAAAGTGTTCGCATTCTCACAAAAGTCTAGAGTCCTAAATAGTTAACTTCAAGTCCATTCCATTTTCCTTCTCAACATTTGTCCTAAAAACGAAAGATTTGCTACCTATGTACTTCCGATTCTTTACTTTCCTTTCCATATTGTATGATTCATCCATTCCAGTGGTCTTACTATCATCATAGACCTTACTTATACGGCCGTTTTTTTAAATAATTTGTTTGCACGGAAATACGATACCAAATTATATACGCATTTAGATAATTTTTTCGTTGGCCTATTCTTTTTGCATATTTACTGTAACACCGTATGCAAATTTTTTAATTTTGTTTATGTGTTTTTATACCCTCATGGTCCTCTTTGTCAAACATACATATAACCGATCTAAGAAACGACATGTTTTTTACTACAAGCTTTCCGTTTTATTGTATGAGTCTACACTTTTGCTCAGCTCAAAATCACTCACGAATCAATTCTTCTCATACAATAGCAGTAATTGTTCTTGTGTCGTTCTATAAATTAAATTCTTAAATATAATTAGCTTAAAACTAGTATATTTTTTCCATCGTGCATTGATTCTGTAGACAGTGTAGTTGTTTGATTTACGTGTTTGCATATATTTATTTACACTCGTCACAGCTTCATCAAATCATAAATGCTTAGAAGTGACCTCTTCTGAAATCACTATTCTTTCTCTAACGATATTTTTCATTATGGAACTCATACATTAACTACTAACATTATTGTACCCGCTAATTAACATATTATGACTTGATGTGGTGACTCCTGTTGCAGCAATTCAGCCACGAAATTCTATTCTTTTTGTACACACAGTTGTTTCTTTTGAATCCCTTCACATACCTTCTGATTGAAAAAAAATCCTCCTTCCTACCAGCACCACAATCACAAGCGGAAAGAGTAATCAATCGAAGGAGATTCACATATGAGAGGGATTCAAATTATTTAACTGATTTACATATCAAATATATATATACTTTTTTTTTGAAATATGAGAGCAATAGAGTTACGTGGCTTGTTTCCTTACGTTAAGAAAATTCACAACGATAAATAATTTAAATAGTAACTATCATTTTTGCATTTTATTAGTAATATTTTTTTTTTCATCAAGTCTATCTTTTTCCCTACCCTTACATGCTCATTTCAACATGTATTCGAGCCTTCCAACTTATAACTTATATTATTTTTTCTACTACTTGAACCACCGGCGAGTCAGGGCCAACGTGTAATTTTAATTGTTGACGAGAACAGTATAACTTTGCTAACAATTTAATGATAAAAATAAGCGAATCAGTAGCATGCTCGAGTTCTTTTATAAGTAGTTATGATATCACGACAAACTAAACAAGAAACAAAGACGACTGTTGTCAACTTTGCAAGGAAACATTTTTAGCATTAAGGTGCCGACGTATTCATAAATCCATATCATTGATAGCTGTACAATCATTGTAACAATTAATAAAATACCTGTAATAAATAGGAATAATAACGGTGAATATACTCTACGCAGAGTTATGAGTAATCATACAATAATAATATTAATAAATGCATGCATTAACAAACTATACTCGTTGTAATTATGTTTTTAACACCGGCATTAACAACAATAACAATAATGAAATTTATGTATAACAAGAAAATATAGTAATCATAAAAGTGAGTACAATTTACATTGACAATTTCAACAAACAGACTGCGCAGTACCATAAAATTTGACAAGAAAAAATAGCTGTTTCGTATTATCATTAACGTCTCTCTAGTGTATATTATGGTTGCATAGCTTCTCATTATATATCTTCCTCCCTCTCTTCCCAGTTTCTCCAACCTATCTTGTATCGGGTAACATAAAATCGGCGATAAAATTCTATTTATTATCATTGTTCATTTTTTTTTCTTTTATCTTCTAAGTACACTAAACGGTAGTTATTTTCGCCTTCTTGGGACTTTTGTGACTGGTTCACTATTTCTCTTTCTGAAAATGTGGATCTCAGAGATGGAGCGGTCTAGTCTCTCTGCTTTCTATTCTATGACAACTCTTTACTGATCCAACCAATTAGTCATACAACCTAATTCAATTCGGAAGCGACACAGTAGAAGAAAAAAATGGTTTCTTTCATCAGGTATCACTTTTTTTGCCCTAAATTACTCTCCTATCCTAACTAGTTGTTAGTACAGTACATCAATTGAAAATGCAGAGTACCTTTTACCATCTGCAATGCAACTACCTAAACAGAAAGGAAATGAACAGTCATAAAATATAGTTGATATAATAGTTAACAACTTAACTACACAGAACAATATAGGCGGGAGAATTTTACTACAATTTACGACGTACTTTTTCAATGACCAGACCAGCCGACGAAGTTTCTGCACGTGTTTTAGTGTTTGTAGAGTGAGAATTTGCATAAGTAGAAAAATTGGATAAGCTATTAGTTTTTTTTACCATGGATAAATGCGAATAGTTTTAAAGAGTATTGATTAAATTACAGTAATAATTTTTGTTAGACGTTAGGTAAAAACTATGGTTTGTAATATACACAATAGGTTTTGATTCTTCTTTAGAAAGCAGACTCTGATTAATGATTTCGTTTTGATATTTTCCAAACGTCGGAGCAATTTTTTATTGATGAGCTTCCAGGTTTCCGTAGTAATGTAAGTAGTAAATAAAAATTGAAAAGTTGGTGTACATTTTAATACTTTTTTGTAAACGTGTGTGTAATTGTAGATGATGATGATTAATGATTATAAGAATTACGAATGAGCGGAGGAATGATACAAGATGTCTGTGAGAGGTCAGGTCCAATTTACGTATTGTTAATTGTTCATTTAAGAATGGGGTGCGGAATATAAACGTGTCTTGTTGGCTTGGATGCATGGTGGTGAGGACTGGTGAATGCCTTTGATTTGCGGTTATCTTTTAGCTAATACTGCTGCAGCCAGTGCAGAGACAGGAAAATCATAAGTCGATGGGAGCAGAGTCCGTGTAATAGCGAGCAATAGTGGGGGTGATCACGGCAGCAGGCTGATCGGCGTTGAAAGTTGATGTTCCGCCACTGCTGTTACCTTGACGATCTTCCGGACAGTCGCCATCATTAGCATTGCTCTTGTCACCATTCTCATCGTCGTCGTCATCGTCATGCTGATTGTTGTAGTAATTCACAAAGGAGATAAATAGTTGGGTAGGTTGCTGTCGTGGCTGTTCAAGTTCCTCTGGTTGGGATGACGAAAGGGGTGGAGGATCTTGGTGATGGTCGTTGACGAAATTTCAGGTTATTTGTTGCTCCAGTTTGGCAGCATGGATTTTGGCGGTGAGAGTGCCGCTTTTGGGAGGGACGCTGGGCTTGTTGGGAGGAATGGGTGGGGGGACACCTCGTCCAAGACTGTACTTTTTTGGTGCGGTGGTGAGAAGCGTGTTCACACTACTTGTTCCAGTGCCACTACTGCTGCTGCTTGTCATTCCGATGACCCCGGTCGTGCCAGAGACGACGTTGTTGCTGCCCAGCACACCGGTTCCCAGAGGCTTGCCCGTCTACAAGAACCACAACCACACAACAACCACATCAGCTCACCAGATAAAGTAGTCACAAAAAACAAAGAGGATAACAGAGAGAAAGAAGACCGACAATGACATGATATCCAGCAACAGAGACAGACAATCACACACAAAAAACAAAAACAGACAAAAAGAGTGCAAATTGATGACAGTGAAGACCAGTAAGTGGATAAGTAATCATCAGCAGAGTGGTAAAGAACAAAAAAGAAAAAGAAAAATTGTTTAACAAAAAACGGTGCTGTTATGAATACATTCATATATGGTGCAATGCAAGCAAACATAGAGAATTCACAGAGGAGCAGTGCATCATTGAAACATTATGAATGGATAGCATTATAGTAATCATAAGTTCTCACTTTGTCGAGACTTGCTAGTGGCCTACATCGGTGAAGGGGTCCGATGAGAATGTAAATAAAAACAAGAGAGTACAACAAGGGAAACAAGAATTTTGAACAAGGATGCAATGCAATTAAAATATTTATTCTCTAGGCTAGAAAATAAAATTTGAAATCTAACCACCACTACTTGAACTGCTAGTGAAACTATTTTTACAAAAAAAATTAATTTGGATGTCATCCAGTTCAGTTCTAATCTAAAACCAGTGCTTTTTCCTTAGCCACGTGCCTCTCTGTCTCGTATATATTTTTTGAAAGCTCATGTTACGCCTACACGAATGATACATACCTCTATCATCATCATACTAAAGTCAGGTGTACACTGGACTGAATAATTCTGTATTGGTAAGCTCATCGTCATTTCTAATATGCTAAGAAATCGACGTGACTTGACATTGTCCAGGCTGACTGCTAGCTATAAAGTCAGTCAAAGAATTGTTAGAGCATTGTTTCATTTCATTGAAACAGTGCCAACAACAACAAGCTACCACTATTATCACACACAAGATGAGCACATTAGTTTGAATATCTGGAAAACTACTGAACAGTGAACTGACTAGTTTGCTAATTGCTATGATTTGCATTAATCGAAACGGGAATGTCCTGTGCTCCTTATTATGACAGATAATTGACAAGCGATTTTCAGAATTCAACGAAAAAATATTTAAGAAATCCGTGCAACTACATCAACTACAGCTTCGTCATCATAAAATTCTTAAAACGGAAGTGAAACTCTGCAAATTTTCCTTTTCTGATGTGGTCGAAGACTTTAGACATTTTGTGGGAGTAGACTGGGGATAGGAAACGCAATTTAGTTTGTAGTAATGTGTAAGAACAGAAGGTCAAATTATAGTATCCAGAGAGTAAATGTAAATGAACAGTTATGGGAATAAATAGATGAAAGAAAAGAGAGATGGTAAATTATTGGAAAAATAAAAATAGCGACTTTCTTTTAATCTACAAAACAAAAGTTGGTAAAAGAAGAGGATCATAGCACCAGTGAAGAAGATAAGGGGCATATTAAGACTGACTGGACAGAAATAAGTTTTCTTTTGCGAATTAAGGCATTCTTGGACAAGAGGTCAATCAAAAAAGGGATATTACTCCGTAGAATACCTGAAGGACTGAGGAGGATGACGCTACCATGCCCGCATTCGGAGACACTGGTGGTGGTGGTTGTACTGAGGTAACTGGCTTCGCTATCCCCGTCGCTATCACAAAAAAATATATATATAATAATTGGTCAGTTTTAACTTTCAAGAGAGAACTTGGATTTTGTAAAGATGTGCACACTGAATGCTTTCATTACTTGGTTGTGGGACTGGAACAGAGGAAACGGTTGCTGTTGGTCTCACCACCGTCGTTGCATTTTGTAACGTTGTTTTCTTGACTACAGTATTGCTAGAATTATTTACAATGTTCGCCTGGAACATGGCGACCGAGTGGGCCTCCGCCAGCTGCTTTCTCAAGGACTCAGCCTCATTCCTGAGCACTTTGAGTTGATTCTCGATGTCCGTCCTTCGCTCCTCTTCTGATCTCAGCTTGTTTGTGAGTCTGTCTCTCTCCACCCGAAAGTTGATCACTTGTCTTTCCAGCTCCGCCTCCATCCTCAGAGCCTTTTGAGATTCTTCTTCCAGTCCCTCCGCCATACTCAATGCTTGTCGCTTCTCATCCTCCAGCATAGCAGACAAATCCGCTGAACGTTTTCTCTCCTCCATGAACTGCTTCAGGATACGCTTCCTTTCCGTGAGAAGGAGGAGAACAATGTTTTTATGCCGGTTTTTCTCCTCCTCCTGAGCATCAAGCGTGTCTTTCAGTTCCTTTTCAAGTCGTGCCCGCAGCTGCTTTTCAATATCCAGCTCTTCCTTCAGTTGACTCCCATCTTTCGCCTTTGCATTTTTCTCCTTCTCTTCTTCCAACTCAACAGCCATTCTCCTATGAATATTTTCCGCATCCCCGAGGATTTTCTGCATGTGTTTCATGGCCGCCCTCTGTTTTCGTACGAGATTCTCCAGCGACAACTTTTGCGTTTCCCACAGCCTGACCAGTTCAACATCCTCCTATATGTATTAATCATAACAAGCATTTAGATTTGATTTAGATTTTTAGTCGTTATTTTAATTATTTTGAAAACTAAATTTTTATCGCCACAAACCTTGCAATCTGTCGTATTTACGTAGCTACCAAAGTTGTCCCGCTTCAGGGCAGAGAACGGGTCTGAATTCAGGGAATATTTATTGTCGGCTAGAAGACGTTTCACACGTTCACACTTTAGCGTCGCAATGACCACATCTCGAGCTTGCACTTCTCCCTCCAGATAACTCAGAATTTTCAGCAGGTCCCCTTTACTCAGCTCAGACGATGGAGTTGGTTTCTCCTGAAATAAGCAAAAAAAAACGAGTATAGAATCAACAACAAGTTCTCCAAATATCATGCTAGCAACTAGCAACCAACAGCAGAGCAGCCTTTCCATCAGATATATCTTCCTCCCATAACAACTCCATGCTTCGAAACTAGCACCCAATCCTTCCTTAAGCCCATTCATACTTTGTGCTTACTACAACAATAAATCATGTAATAGGAAGCGAAGGACGGACAGGTAGGAAACACGCAGTGTATTCTCCAAAGGCATCCGATTACGTTCCAGTCTCCCTTCTCATGTTCATTCTGAGAAGGAAGACGTGCAATGACGTCAGCATTGCGTAGGCGTCTTTTCCTTTCTTAGCCCTTTCCGTGCAGATTGATAGAGGAAACACATGCCTTGATTTTAATGATTATGGTGCCACCGCACACCGGAGGATTTGATTTCAGTGATATCCCCATTATTCTTAATTGAGGTTGACTAGTGTTAATTAAATACATTTTTGTAGTAGCAATTAAAAAATCTCTCACCTTGATGGTATTGGAGTTGACAGTTTTGTCAAAGTAGGATGTAAGAACCTTGTCCATGTCGTCAGTGGCGTCGCCCCCGCTATTTCCCACAAGACCTCCACCGTTCACCCCGATTCCTGTGACCACACCCCCAACACTACTACTAGCACTGGCTACTGCTGATACTGAGGATCCCACAACAGATGACATTCCTTCAGTACTTCGGCTACCCCAAAATGTGCCACACGACGAAGAAGACGAGGACGACGATGACGACGGTGAAGACGCGCTGGACGACTGAGTACCAATTATTACCAATTTACTCTCTAGCCTTACTATATAATATTCACTTATGTTTGGACTACGTCAACTGCTAAATGAATAGTATGGGAATGACACACACGAGACTAATCGGAGGAGTAACCATACTCAAAACTTGGTATAAAGTTGATTGTCCAAAAATAGTGACATCAATTAACTCGATATAATTTCAATCACGTGAGGCGAACAACTTTTTTTGAAAACATTGAATTTTAGGAAGCAAACTTTTATTCTTCAGGATTAGTTGACGAGATGACCGAGAAAATGGTTAGCAATTTGAGAATTACTTTGTAATATATTTTACAATATTTATTTTTGAACTTGTCTGACTGCACAAGGAAGATCTGAAGTTATATTTGTGAAGCATTAATTAAGTAGACAGTGATTTTGCAATTTACAAGCTGTTTGCAAGTCTCTCGATGGCGGATTTAGTTAGAAATTTCTTAGAATATTAAAGTTTTCTTCTTCTCTTATTGCTACCCTTCAATTCAATGAACAACAATTAAACTATGCACACTTTTATGAGCTTTTAGGGAACTTAGGATTTTCTTATAAATTTTCTTCTCTCTCGCGATAAAATACTACAAAATAATTATTTCTGAGGAAAAATCAAGTCAGTCTTAACAATTGAATAGTTGGTTGCCTCTTGTTTCTTGCGATTTTCTTTTGCTAAATGTGTTTAAAGTACTTAGCTACTGCGTACTTAGTCCTTTAGTAATACTCGTTTTGCATCATTTCGTTTCCAATTTAACTAGTCTACATAATTTTTTTAGATCTAATGACTAACTCAAATGCATTTAGTGATCTAACTAGCATTACAATAAATAATAATTTAGAAAAAAAATTCTCCTGAAATGCAACTCCTTGTTTGTACTAATAATGGAGACGATAGGATAACTATAGATGAAAACAACGGGATTATAGCAACAACAATAACAAGAATACCCAATGGAGCTTAAGCTAATTAATTTACAAACATGTTTGGATTTGAACCTCTAGCTCAATTTTTAAAGTTAAACTCCCACGTTACAATCAATCCGTTGACAAAAGAAGCATAGAGGCAGCTAATTTTGAAGATGTTGAATGTGGGCCGAGCACAACTCCGAAAGAGGTTCCAAGAAGTTTCAACAAAACTGCCAAATTTCACAGTATTTCTACTAGCTTCCCCACAGCCTATATTGTAAATGCTGATGATCTTACGATCTTACGATCTTATCAAATGTTAGTAATGTCTCAGTGACAGCAGTATTAGTAGTTAATGTCCCATTCTGCTCAGAGTATCTCGCTCTCCTTCCTCCATGTCATTTTTTAATCCTTCATATCATGAGTGTCCTATCATCACCAATTCCACCGAAGACCAACATTTAACTTGTGAGTCACTCACATTAGACGTCCCGTTACCTAAACGGTTCCCGCGAACTCTCCCATCCATGCTAAAACTCAGATAACAAAGGTTTAACCTGGAGCCAGTCTTTAACTTAATTGACAATGTTCTTCCAATATTAACAACTCCGACACATTCAAGACTTGACTATTGTTTCCCTCTGAGGTTGACACCCTCCAATAAAATAATGTCTCAAGTCTCCTTCATCTTATCTAATCTAATCCATTCGTGAAATACTCAGACGAACAGTTAACTTCCAACTGACAATACTAAATAATATGTGTCCCAAGAGATCCAGATCAATTTGAAGTAGACCAAGATTTATTACACCAAAGTTAAATGTTACCACGATTTGGATAAACGGGTCTACACAGTTCACTAAACAAATGTTTCAACCATAACTAGTCATTTTTGTGGAAGTTCAGAGTGGACTGGACAGCATTGGAAACTGGACTGGACTGTGTTTTTTTATTCAATTCCTCCAAACATCAGCACTATATAATTTTCGAACCCTAACTGTTCACTGCTCATCAGAGTGACTACCAACTGTTCAACTATTTACTTTAAATTTTTCGCTTGGTGGTTTGGTTTCCTTCGTCTGCTCTGCTGATGATAGTGATGATGGTCCTGCTCTGGTGATTTTTTATGATGAAGCTGAATGCTGATCTGATGAGTGTACTCTTAAAGATGTGGTCTTGGTCTTCTTGGTCTGTTGTATAAAGAGAGATGTTCTTTCTTATCCTCGACGAAGTTCTGTGTTGTGTTGTTTGTTTGTTAGTGAGCTCATCACTTCTTCGCTCATCATCTCATTCGAAGGAAAACTGAAAGGCAACTCAACCCTCTTCTCTCTCTGTACACACAGCACATCTCTCACTTTCTGTCCACCTATTCGAAATCCATTCGCTTATGTTCATGGAAGATATTCCTCATCTCGTCATCATCATCATCCTCAACTCCACTACTTACTCATGTTGTTGCTCAAGTGAGTTCCTCTTCTTGGGGCTCATCCACATATTACGTTATCAAAAAAATCGTCGTTTACCTACCTACCCACCCCCTTCGTTATCACTTTAACATTACGTAGATTACATTTACTTAACATTAGCGTTATCAATGGCCAACCCACCTACCTACCCTATCTGATAACGTAATATGTGGATGAGCCCTTGGGTACATGTTGTGTGTGTTTTTTTATTAGAGCAACCTTCACACCACTTGGTTGGGAGTATTTGTATGTTGTTTGTTTATGACCCATGCTGAAGAGCAGAAAGAAAGATGTTTTTGTAGTCGCATGGCGGATGATTCAATATAATATCTTGGTAGTATTCTTAATTTTTTGAGTCCAGTTTTGTGTTACATTTAATTTATAGAGAGAATTATAATTTGCAAACTAACAATCAATGAAAGTACCAAGTAGTAGAGATTCTAAACTAAGAAACCGTTGGAAATCATGGATGTTAATTGTGTGAAATGAGTTGAGTGTGTATTAAATAAGTTTGGGTTTGTTCTTGCAAGAGGAAGTTATCTTGTTGCCTGTTTATAATTTAATCTGCGAGTCCTTCCCATCGAACATAATCACAATGATCACTGGTAAGTCACCTATAAACTTAATAAACAGGTAGTATTAGTCGATTGTCGTTAAAAGCAGTTGTTTCGAGTAGCTTAGCCGTGACCTACAAATTATCCATAAAGTTAATAGTAGTTGATAGTTTATGGGTTGGCTGGAGCCGGATTGAGTCTATTAAATAAAAAGTCATAAGTGGGTGCTACAGTTTCTATACTGGTACGATTAGTTGCGGTGTCAAACAATGAAAAACAATTACCCAAGTCCGTTTAAAAATAGAATTTTCTGTCAAAAATCATGCATCAGGCTATTAACGATATGATGACAATGATCAGTTACCAGTTAAAATACTAAGAAATTAACATGTTCAGTGTTGCGACTACCAACTTATTTGCAAGTTGAGAGGAAATCCAAATTGGACATGTTTAAAATTTTTGACTTTAGTGTTGATCCATTAACAACAACTAATAGATGAAAATGGTGGCATTTACATACCTTGCATTACCTTCGTATAATACAAAATAAGTAGATCCTCATTTCGAAATAGAAGGATCGCTTTAAAAATCCGATTGATCTTTCCTTGCATAAATGAAGCCATTTTGAATGTGACCTAAAACTATCTTAAGAAATACCCATTGTCGAAAACAATGCATCAAAAATGAATACTAAAATACTGCCTTGGCCTTAATTTTAACCTAAAAATGTCATCGTTGTCAATGAATACAGCGTTCTCATCTTTGTC
>JAQIXW010001653.1:0-18310 GCA_034700685.1 Willowsia buskii | reverse complement strand
AGACATGAGTGACGAGGCGGATCCAGAAACTGGAATTTGTCCAGCTTGCCCCGATCATGTAAGTTGAATAACTGTTAATTATTATGAAACTCTTTGCTTCTAATTTACTAAATTTTAATATTTTCAAATCTAACTCTATCACAGTTTCAATGCCCTGATGGACGTTGTCTATTTATGAGGTGGGTTTGTGACGGTAAGTGGACATTACTCTGGAAATAAATTTATTAAATCAAATGTAAAAATTGGAAGAAAAATTCAGGTGGGAATGATTGCGGTGACTGGAGTGATGAGCCGAGCGATCCAGATCAATGCCCGGCATGTGTTGACGGCAAAGTAAGCAGTAGTAAATAAGTTGAAACATTGATCTAAAACATCGTCAACTGACCAATAAAATGTATATTTATAAGTTTATATTTCGTTAATTAGTGGCGATGCAACAATGGAAGGTGCATTGATCCAACTAGTATTTGTAATGGTAAGGATATTAAATCTAAAGTACTTATTTTAATTATCGGCTATAACATTGAAATATTTTGTTTTTATATGACCAGGTCAAGATGATTGTGGGGATGGCAGCGATGAATTAGATAGGGAAACTGGAAATTGTCCAGTTTGTCCTGATTTGTTTGTAAGGATGTTGCTTCCCACACTTTCTACATAGTTTGTTTCTCTGAATATTGGTTTATATTGAATTTATTGTATTGATTCATTTAAGCACAACTGTAACAACGGCAGATGTATAATCCCCTCAAGCGTTTGTGACGGTATGACTTTAAAGCCATATTGGTTCTATTTGATTTAACTTGCTATAAAATTTATAATAATAATTACAAGTTAAAGCAGCTACATAAGTTATATTATGTTTTGTTGCTAAAAGGTCGAAATGATTGTGGTGATTGGGGTGACGAAGACGAAGAACTTTGTCCTTGTGCAGATGATGAATTCCGCTGCCAAAAACCCCCAAGCGAAGAACCATCCGCTCCAGGACCGTGCATTCCTGAAGAGTGGGTTTGTGACGAAGATGGAATTTGGGACTGTCCAGATGGTAAGCAGGAACGACTTTCTAGTACTGTGTAATATTTACTTTTTGTGACGTTAATATGGCAGCTATGTATTCTTATCACAGGGTCTGACCAGAAACACTGCAGTCTAAGTGCTTCACCTGTTAAGTCTCAAGGCAGACGTCGATCTGCAATGCATGTCTTGCCAAATAGAAAGGTTGATCAACCAAAACATAAAAAATCACATCCCTTACTGAAACTTAAAACCGCAAAGAAATACGGAAAAGGAAAGCATATCTCTTATGGCCATTTTTTGAAGAAAAGCATTATAAAAAATACCAAAAATTAGTCAGTAAATGTGTAAGCAGATATATTGATGAATAAAATTTTGCATTCGGCAATACTAGATACAAAAAATCAAATAACCGGGTTAAATTGGTGTTGGTGGATTCATTTCATTTGTTTAATTGCATTGGGCATACCAGTTATGAAGAACGTTTGTCTTTTTCATATGCCGGCCGACATTATAATCCCAAAAGACTATAAAAAGTATTTGATTTAATGGCGGCTTTCAGCTATCCTTTAATCTGACACTATGTCAATAGATCTAATTATGTTTGTTTTTCTCATAATTATCTGGAAATTGATTGTATTTACCTGATCAACAAATAAATTGTCATACTTGATTAATTGATAATAATTGTGATGTAAACTTTGACACATGTATGTATATTTTATCTCAGTGGGCTTTGGGTAGTTGTTCACTTTTCTGTTTGTTCAACGTTTGAGTGTACATATACATATCTTGAAATTATACTGTTCTGTCCAAACAAGTCTGCTTTTATGTACAATCTATCTCATAATCTGTGGATAGAGAAATTATTTTACACACAGGATTTCCACCATTAAAAATGTAATGCTTTTTTATTTATTCTTACATAAGTGATTGGAGTTGGACAATAAATCGTACTATATGTATTTAAATATTTAGGTCTGATCTATATTAAAGATATACATGATGAATGAAAAGAAAGTTTCGAAATATCGTCAGGTCGTTCTTCATTTATTAAGGAGTTTCAAGAAGGACCAAGTTTATTGCTAAATCTATACTAAAATCCAAAATCACCAGAGGAGTATGCCTCTCAAAAAAGTTACTAGAGAAAAAACATATTTTCACTGTGGGCATGCTCCATAAATACCTTGATGCTAGAGAAGACCTTCTCCTTTTCGGCGTTGACAAAGATAACCCAGTAGAATTCTCCAGGTTGTTCCAACAACCTTCCTTAGCAATGGAGAAGCTTATGGTATACACTTTAAAAGCATAATGAAAAACGAATATAATTATATACATGCACAGCAGTGCTAAATTTAGGAAAACGAGAAAAGTCCAACTATCCAAAGTTTCCCAACGAGTGATAATCAAATACGAGCAAAACGACAAGGTAATAGGAGCCATGGTAACGTAGCCGAGTACAATAGGTTGTTTGAATGTGTGATTGAAATATTGGCATAAAAGTTGAATTTCGCGATACATCCGACAAATTTGACTCAAATCTGATGGATTTTGGACATCTTCCATTTTCCTAAATACGAAAAAATGCTATATTGAGTAAATACTTTATTTAAAGTAGCAAATATTGCATTAACCAAAAAGACTTACCGATTGAACAGAATCAGTGTTAAGTTAAGAGAATAACAAGAAATAAGCATGCAAAAAACTATATTCAAAAATCCAATATTTGCAAATGTCCTCCAAGCAGTATATGTGTGTATTGCAATTATAATTCTTTGGATCGCGCATCTTATAAAAGCACAATTTTTACTAAAAATCCATTTATACGAAATAAAATTCCATGGGGCGTTAGGAAGCAAAAATCCTGACAGACCAAACATTATGCTATTTACAGTCATAAGTGGAGGTAACATGTCAAGAAACGCAGAAATTATATACGGTGGTTTTATTAAGTATTTAGGTTGAGCATTTTGAAGCGTATGACGTTTCTCAAAGTATATTAGCTGATTAAAGAACTCGACAATTTGCGATATTTTAGATTTGTAAAGCCAGGATGACAATATGGAAAATGTTATAAGCATGAGTTTCCAAATTTCGATTGTTTTGAAAAACACCGAATTTTCATGGACAAAACGATGATAAGATGAGATAATAGAGATCGAGACTAACAGGAAAAATAATATCTTCCAGTAAACTTTATAGCTGCTTGTAGATTTTACGTATTGACAGTTTCCACCGTCAGATAGGGATATTTCCAGAATAAATGGAGACCAATATGGAAGCAAGTTCCATTTCTGAAGTTGAGTAAGGGACTTGGATATTTTGCGGAACAAGCCGTTGGAAACAATCATTTCTACAGAAACTTTTTAGCTCTTAAGTCAGAAAATTGCCGATAACAAATGCTTGTTCTTGAACAAATGTACGCTAATAATATGCTGCTACCGTTTAGAGAGCAGTTTTTAAATTATATCTTTGAAGTTTTGAAGTTCTTTACAATATATTAAGTATCGTACATTGCTTTGTAAAACTGTTTGTATTTGCTAATATTATCTAACGTCACGTAAATTACAGGATGGGATCAGTTAAATTTACGCCTTTAAAATGAAATTTTGGCTAAGCATAAATTACGCGATGAGTTCTCAAAAATTAAAAACATGTTTTATATGAAAGGATTGGACAAATAAATAAAGTTTATTGCGTAATAGTTTGTTTTAGCAGCTAAAATCTGGCGATTTGTCAGTTGATTAATTCAACTCCTCTATTTGTGTACACGTATACAGACTATGTTTACAAAAGAAGCTATAATTCTGAAATATGCAGAAAAACAGGTAATATTCAAATAATCACGAAATTTGTTTTTTGATTATTTTCTACCGGTACAAATAAAAGATAGCAATATCCAAACAATTTACGTACACATATGTTCTTCAAGCTAAATAAATAAAGAATTTTCCATAACTAAAATGATTTTATGTTTACAACATACATAAAGTAGTAATTAAGAAGAATTTGAGATAGTAAAGCGATCATAAAGAGTCAATTATTCGATAGGCCTCCATTGCTTCCTAAAAATTGTTTTTTAGTGCGTTTTAGAAAACCAGAATGTAAATCTAACGATAATGGAAGTAAAAACAGATTTCCTTGTCACACCTTTTCACACTGAATGAACATAAGATGACACAACAAAAGATAATGTATGATTATGTTGTAATAATAATATTTTATGTTGCTATTTAATGTCGCGCCCATTTGTACCTTTGTTTCTATTACCTAAGCCACTGTTATTCCATCTGTTCAACCTTTTGCTGAGAAAAAAATGTTTTTGATTTTTTATTGTGTGCATGTCTTGAAAAATATGACTGTAGTTTGATTCTTGAAATCTTTGAGAATATTATGGGACATTGCTTTTCTACTCATGGTTTATTAGAAATTAGCTTGGTCCAGCATTCATTCACGTGCAAAAATTGTCTTGTCTTAATTGGGTACCAAGAAATCTTTTGCGGGTTAAGGTAAATAGAGACATATTAAGTTGTGACAAATTGTTCTGTTGGTTCTGATAATTGTAGCACATTACTTGGTAATGTAATAATGAAAGCTAACATGAAATAAGAGCGACGAACAAAAGCCCGACAATGCACCAGAAATTGCTTAAAAAACTTACATGCTTTGTGTTTCAAGGTTTCCGGTAATGATACCATACAACATTTGTATATGCTTGACGAGCAACCATACAACTCAACAAACTCCTTAGGGTATTGAAAATAAAATGAATAATTTTCATAAGTTTATAACTAAAATAAAAATGGTCGTTGGATCTGAAAAACGCAATAAGTACAAATATGAAAAAACAATACAATGTTGCTACTTTATTTCAAGCACTCATCGTCTCCACGCAAACCTTTTAAGACATGCTCGTATTCTAGTAGTACAATAGAAAATTACCAGGACTCCTCTCTCACAAAAGTTTTTCTGCTTTTTGTATTTTGTTTTGTAATTAAAGTAAAGTTATTTGTAAAATCAGGAAACGAAAGCAATCCAAAATTTTTGCTATCAAATCGAACACAAGAAAGTCATTTCTTTGCCAGCCAGTATAGTTTCTTACGTTATTTATGGCACAAAAATACGAAGTACAATTTTAATATTATCGGCTTCAATAGCTGACGCAAATAACAAATTGTGGCTTTTTAAACTTTAATTATGTAGCTTCCACCACGCTTTTGAACACTTATAATCCTATCGTTTTGCCTGTCGAGATATTTTAGTATCCAATTAAAGCAAGTAACTAAAATATTCACATTTATCCTTTTCCTATAATGTAGTCATAACTCGTATTAGTTTGCTATGTATTGGTCATAGAATTAAACTGGTATATATGGCGCATATACTTTTGCAAGAATAACTGTTATGATTACTATAAAATTGATAAACATCTCATATCCGCCATCTATTTTTTAAAGATTCATAGGCGCCAGATATTTTGAGACATGCTCATTTTCCAAGAACACAGTATTCATTATCAGTAGTTTTTGCACAAGTTATTTTCTGTTTCAACTGTATATTGGCAATTAGTATTGTTTTACAGCATGGTTTCATACGTGTTACAGATTTTAATATTATGTGAAAACGTATTCAAGTATAAATCAGCACAGTAATATTGATTTGATACCCTTTTGATTTAAGTAATTTTTTTATCAATAAACGCAAAAGATTTCCAGTTCTCAGAGTTTTTGGTTAATTTGTAAAGTCTTCGGAGCCTAGCCTGCTTTCGTAATTTTTCGAATTGGTTAGTAATCCGTAGAGCTATACCGAATATATTAATATCACATTTTCTAAATTTTTCCTTTATATTACCGTTATAGTTGTTAAAACACAAAAACAAAGTTTCTTGTTTTTGAATATTGAAATCTCCGGTTAGAAACCACCAATTCGATTAAACTGAATTCAGTTATGGGACAATAGAATGATGCCAAGTAAACTTGCTTAAATCACGCTGTTTAATTACTGCTTTTACAAAATGTTTCGTGCTGCATTTTTCATATTTATTTTGATTAACTGATTTATTTTACTGTCTAACCCAAGTCAAAAATTTCCACCTGATCTTTTCATATTAATTAGATACAATGAACAAAGCCAAAAATCCTAAGAGTCCTATTAGGATACATCATTCTTAACCATCTACTCAAGACAGCCGCAACAATTTCATGGAATCTAACTCAATGTTTTGTAAATGTCGTTAAGGAAAACAGATACAACTCCACGTTTGTAACTGCATTCAACGATGAAAGCACATGGACCGTTTATGCTGGTCTACAGAACTGGAGTTGGAACACAAATCTCACTCAACAAGCGAAATTTCAGCTTTGTCATCAGGCTACCTTCGATTTAATTTTCGTCATTCAAAATCATGCATTGTGTTTCTTTTACAAACGGACACACTGGTAAGCACAATATCCACCATTGAGAATTCTAGTTACAGCACATCCGACCATGCTCTCACACTTATTTACACACCCGATAAAGGGGATGAGGTATATATGGGATTCAACAATGGCCAAGGACTCCACCTGGTAAAATCTTTGCCATTTTCTGTACATATTGCATTTTTTCGGGTAGACGCAAGCACGGTCAATTGTCAAATCGAAGGGGTCTATTGTTATCAGTGCGACAACGGTTATGGTAAAATTTTAGCGGTAAATGCGCATGAAAATACAGTTCTAAGATTACATACAACCGATGTAATGAAACAGCTAATAAACAGAATGAAAACAAATAACAATGGGTTGGAATTCACATTATTTGTTGATTTAGTTAGTCCTGCTTACTCATATCTATTCAGATCAAACATATGCAGAGATTCGAAAAACAAGAACACATTCTATAGCAATATTATCAACTGCCTTTATTTTGAAGTGTTCGTAATTCGGATAGCTTTAGAGTCTTCAAACACATCAGTTTCCGTGGTACAAAGCTATGATTCAACAACAGTTTTGCAAATAATTGGCGTCTTATCTTGTACAGGGTAGAATACACACATGGTAGTCAATATTTTAAAAATATGGCAACGGATAATGCAAATATTTGCTGAGATGGAAAAGTGTAACGATTTATTCAATACTAGTGAAGTGGGCGTATTGTAGATTAATTAATACAAGAAATGGTAATGCGTGGAGTACTTATACTGACGTGTTCGACTCCGAAGTCTGGGTTGCTCTGGCATTCATAACTTTAGCCTATGGGCTTTTGTCGCAAAAGACATTGAGGTCGACCATTGCACTGTCGAAACCGTTAGTCAAACAAGCCTTGTGCCTTGAAAAAAACCACTACAAATTCGTAGGAATTTATTTTGTATTGGCTATGTTTTGTTCGGAATGGTATGGTTGCGGACTGTCAGCAAACAACTTATTCATGAATGACTCGATGTCTACTCAAGAATACTTCAGTAAAGGGTACGCATTTTATTTGTATCACCATCTAGAGATTGAGGCACATTTAAATGCTACGAGTGCACATCACGGAAATATTATAACTCAAGCCACTGGGGTAGCAGTCTTTCGTGAAGCATATTTTCCAAAGGCTATAAATTTCCCCGCGAGTTTCACTGAACAATTGAAAACTATTACGACGCACAAATTGCTTATGTCATATACTTGTCCAGCATTGGATGCGATACTGAATATAGCAAAAAAGCTATTATTAAGGACAAGTACGTGTGTGGATATATTCCACATAGTGATCCGTTTTCTCACGACTATCGTGTATGGGGAGTTGGCACCAAACTATTCTCCAGGAATCTTGGAGCTTTGGTTGACGCTGGCTTTTATCGACATTTAGTAAATATGTGGTTCTATATCAACGCAATAAAACAAAATGTCAGATGGTCGAAATGAGTGCGAGTTTACAAAAGCCGTTCCCATTTTCGTTGGCCTCACCTATGGGAATAGTTGTTGTTCTGCAGTTGTCATTCAGTTTATTTGCATTATTAGGGTTTCTTGTGGAACATTTTATGGTTTCAAGTGGTTTCCTTGCAAAGCCATTTTAAAAAGTGTTGATAATGCTCGAATCAAAACATGGAAGGTTTTGAGTTGGAAACCACGTAGGGTTAGCGATTCAAAAATTTTAAAAATCAAAGTTGTAAGTCGACATATTTTTTAAAGGATTACTGAAATTTACATGGAAGGCAACTCTAGATAAACGTCGCATGAACCTACTTATGTTGATTTGGTGCCCACCATACACTCACTTTAGTTTAGCCATTATAATCGCTATTAAGTTCACCGTAGTAGTAATTTCATAAATATTTTAAAAACTCAACAATTACGCAAAATTGCGTAGCTAAATAAAGCAGGTAGTTAAAAAATTAAAATACATTTCCGGCTCTCAATCTTATTTATCAAAATTTTAGTTAAATACAACTAAATAGGTCAAGAGTCCAATTTACAAATGATTGAGTGTCAGCGAAAATTAAGAAATAAAATAATAGTTTGACCTCATTAGACCCTTAGTTCCTCGTCATCGAACACCCTAATGGAGCAAGTTTTAAGCCAGCTAGAAAGTGTTGACGTATAAAACCATTTCTTCCGTCATGACCCTACTCACTACTTTTTTCATGAACTGGATGGAGGCGTGGCTTGAGAGGGAAAGTGAGACAAGTCATAGAGCAATTGGTGCGGCCCTCGAATATAGATCTTTTTAAAGAATCAGTAGTCTGTATTAACGTGAATTTAAAGCTCGGCTCTAAAGCTTCTCTGGATTTTTGTAATGGTTTGAATAGTTCATTCTATGCTTCAAACAGATATATATAAATGATGCATTTTTACGCATAGAAGATACCCAAATGTTGGTATTGTAATGAATATTTTATTGACGCAACTTATAGCTGGATATCTAAATACTAAATACATAAATAGTAAGGATAAAGACATATGCATGATAGAGGTCTTATAATACATATAAGGTTAGGCTATTTAAGCTCAGTATATTGTGTAAACAATTTATGAATCCTTGCGTGCATAATGCCCATCTAAATATCTACATTACCATTCATATAACAACTAACATCAATATATGTATACGGCGGAATGAGCGGTTATTAGTTTTCGAGTATGAAAAGTACTTTTGCATCATTATTATTTTTTATAATTACAATTTAACCGATAAAAACGAAGATTTTGAATAAAACCGAAGGCTAGCAGATATTTTGACAAGTTGTTGAGGTTTCGCTGTTACGTAGTGGTTATAGGAAAAAAATTAAATTATTGAATATAAATAATTGTTTAGAACTCACTATTAAAAAAAGGAATTTTTTATGAAGCCGTGTTTCCCCAAATGCCATCTAAATATATTAACAAACATAGAATTTATTATATATCAATACCTAAGTATATCAAAATTAGTGCTTACTAGATTTCCGAGTATGAAATACGGTTTTTTTAAATAACACTTTTCAAAATAAGTACAAATTGGCAGGTGTTTTACAAACTTAGAAGGTTTTCATGCTGAATGTTTGGGAAAAGTTGTTAGCAGAAAAAAAAAGAAAATCCATTATTGGAATCAGGACAAATACATGACTGTAAAAATATAAATACGCTTAAGTATCGTAGTGCAACAATTTCAATAGAAAACTATTACCAATCGTCAACTACGATATTTGTTGACCTTATTTCCGCCCAATAATATATGTTTATGCAATCAAATCATACACTTTCGCCATTCGCCAAACAAATGCGATGGATAAAACGTAATGAAAGGTGAAAGTGAACCCACTTGTAATAAGCATTTATACTATAATGTATTCAATTGCACTAGAAGAAATCTTTCGCACATTACTAAACTACAAAATATCTGTAAATGAATATTAACAAATAAAGATATAACAAATGTATCTAATCCTTATTTCAACTCTGTAGAACCATTCAAAACTGCATTACCATCAGTCTTACAAGCATACCTTTCCAATTTTATAGTTGTTTTTAACTTTTTAGATTTTACAATCAGAAAAAAACCTTGAAACACAAATATTTCAAGTCAATTACTCAATAAAAATAGCTACATATAATTTTAAAAAATAGGGACGATCCTTAATCTGACTTGTTGAAGTAGTCTGTACAAGTGCCGAATGCATCTGAAAATGCGTTTACGAAGTGGCCAGAGAACTTTTTGGGATTCCTGCCGTATGAACAATCCGAAATGAGATTTAAGTGTACCATTGACGAATTAGAGACGTTGGTTCTACAAATAGGCAATCTAAAAGAGAGCAGAAAAGAAGATGAGAGAACTGTGCCTTCAGTACGAAAAAGTATTTGCGTGGCGATTCATTAACAATGCACAGGAGATTCTTGTGGCGTTATCACAAAATCTACAAATTGGTTGGAGAAAGTGAAAAACTTCCAGCCTACGAATGTTCCAAACTGTAAATAGTTGATGACTAAAGGATGGCTTTATGATTCGTTGTGAGCTCTAATAGCCCAGAAGATAACGCTGGTGTAAAAAATGCGTCTCCATCTGTTTCTCATCCCGGTTTGAACGGACGAAGAAGTAGACATTTCAAAGATTCTTGTAGAAATGGACAAAGATGTGATTCGCCCTCCGCTAGTAAATTCATCAGAAACCAGAACAAGCTCAAGAAGCAGACAAAGTGCCACTTTCACAGCAAATTGGCAATGGAAACTTTAGAACTGAATGGGCGAATTTATTAAAGTATCTAAAATTTATCTTAGTCCTCAAATTATAGAAGACATCAAAAATCTTCGTATTGAAGCAGATTTCATGGAAGTGTCGACAGAGGAGGATGATGTTCGATGGAGGTTGTACGATTTGACAAATCCAACTGTAGTAGAAACGCGAGATCTCGTGGAAATTCAAAAGATTTTCTAGTTTATTGTATTGTATTCCGTATTGTACAAAAGCCGTATTGTATTCAATATCATATCTCATATACTTACGAGGAAAGAATCCCTGTGGAAGTCCTAAAATGGAAGAAAAAAAACATGAAAATGTAGATTTTTATGTGGAGAATTAGATAGAATCGTCAAATTGTCCGAATAGCAAAGCGGGTGGTCGCAGGAATTTTTTCGCAGGTGCCTGTCTGCCCGTGTTGGCCGGGCGGTTTAGAGCACGCACTCATTCAACAGCACAAATGTTAGCTAGCATGCTTTCCCTTCCTTCCATAAAGCTTTGCTTCCACGCTAGGCTCCGCAGATTTTACGGTATGTCAAGTATTGAGCGAGGAAAAAGAAGTCTGCTAGCATTATTAGCAATTAATCTGTAATGTTCATTGTTTTGTAATTTCATGATGAAATCTAATTTTCTGACCTCTCAGGTCAGAAATTACATTACCAATGAATTACATACATACATGAACACAACACTAAACAGAGTTTCTTTAAAAGTTTAAGCCCTTGTTCCTTGTCTTGTCACCGTTTTGAATATGTAATTTTCCGCGTAAACTTAGTGGAAAGTAGTTCACATTAAGTTGTGCATTTTGAATTATAAAACAATGATACATTTAGATGATATTAATTGAGTTGGTCAGATTAATGCTAAATCGACTGACTATGAGAGAGACGCTTAGTTGTTAAAGGAAAAATTTAGCAGCATTGTAAATTATTGTAGTTTACTAAACCGCAATTGCAACAGTATTGTTTGCTTTTTTATTGCCCGGATCCAATGGATCAATACATCCTCCAAAATGATGACGACTCAACAAAAAAACGTTCAATAAGTTCACAAAACGTTCTAAATATTTGTAAGAATTGCATACATGCCTGTAAAATAAAAACACAGATGCCCTCTTTTCATGAGAAATGTTCTGCTTTGTTGCTGGGAATAGAATTAGTTTCCATCTACGCCGACCAGGAAGTTGACTCTGGAAGCGGCAGCAGCAGTTGTTTGTCATGAATGAGGCAGTAAAGTTAATTGTGACGTTCCATGAAAATCCAGTTTAAACCATAAGATCATTTGTAATTTTTTGGCATAGAAATAGAGACATTCTCTCACGCAATCAATAAAAGAATGCAAAGATATTAGATTGCATTGGCAATTTTGACCGCAAGAAAAACAGACCGCAAAAGAACCGTCAAGCATGCAAATACGTGGTAGGGTAATATTATGGTAAATTTGCTGTTGAACTACTCATCACATTGCAGAGTTGAGAGAACACTTGTATTATAGAAAAGCCTCGTTTGCCACATATGGATATTTGGGTATATCTTAATAATCATAAGTGAGTTTTTAAATTTCTAAACACAGTCTGCTTGAGTGAAAACGAGCATGGAAATTCCTACGGAGCACGGTGAAGGGACAAACCGCACAACATGTTCCCATTGACTCATTTACCAACGGACTCATAGACTGCCTGCGTAACGTCACCTGCTCCCGCGACGAAAGCAAGTGCGTTTTTTCTCAGCATTCTACTGGAATCTGCGACATAATGCTGGCATATAGAGCACCCATTAAAACAGGAAGAAACAAAACCGTTACGTTTACAAGGTCCAAAAAATGACGTCTATCGAACCTTTCCCAACTCCTACAATTAAAGAGTTAAATGTTAGATCCGCTTGTGTTTCTAAATTGCGCTTTTGCTAACGCATAGAATGTAAAGGCACGTAATGTCGGTTAAAAGATGACGTTTTCTGGAAGATGGAAAATACCATATGTAAATAAGTTCAGATCCTGCTAATCAGAAACAATATATATATTATCTACTAAGGCTTAATGAAATTATTCGTAGCAAACTAGCTCAAACGAAAGGAACTAAAGACAAAAACCTGAGATTACAATCCACACTACAAAGCTATAATTTACACATAGCTGCTATTAATTGTTTCTTACGTTTAAAACTTATTCAAAATGACGCTGCTACTTACCACAGGCGTTTTCACCGTCAGTCTAATCACTCTGGTGAGTGCTTTCCCTGCAAAAAGTGTGACAGAGGTGGCGCCACCGATTCAATGTGACATTCGGTGGTATCAAGGTAAATATTTTATAAATTTTTTGCATATCTTATACTTAATTAATATACCCTGTAGTAAATAATTCTACGAATAGGGTTATTATTATGTTAACTGTTTTCATAGAAAACAGAGAAATCGTTCAAACTGCTAGGAACGGACTTGGAAAATGCATCAGAGTTGAGGACGCGATTGTTCCAACTTCCATTGAATTAAGCTGTAACGGTTCTCCCTCATCCTCTCCAAAACTTCACACTTTTTCCAATGACGACTGTGCAGATGAGGATCTTATCGACACGACACTCATACCACTACATAGTCTTGGAAACAATCAAGTAGTGGAGAAGGTCAATGACCGAACTTCCATTTGCTCTTTCCGTCTTCATGATTCGCCCTTCCCAGAAGAACCTGTAAAGATAACTTTCCACAATGCCCGCAATACCCATGCCAGCATCAAGAGGGATACTG
Source organism: Willowsia buskii (assembly GCA_034700685.1). NCBI lineage: Eukaryota > Metazoa > Arthropoda > Collembola > Entomobryomorpha > Entomobryidae > Willowsia > Willowsia buskii. The sequence goes on along the minus strand of JAQIXW010001653.1, from coordinate 4,880 downwards.
GGTGCGTTGAAAACTTGTGTAGTGAGGGCCCCGATGTCCTGCCCAAATATGCAGCATCTGTGGACCTTCATGAGGAGTCTGATGGCTCAATATCCTACAACTCTGTTCACCTCTTCTCTGACAACTGGTGTGAAGATAAGATCCAGAATGGAGGGAAATTCGGAGTTCGGAGTGGAGCAGATCTCGTTTCGTTGACTAGACCTAACACTGCCACTGTTCAGTCATTTACACTGACGCTTTAATAATATTACTTAACAATTTTAAGAAACGCTGCTACAAATAATCACAGAAAAAAACGGAAAACAGCTTCTGATTGCTATTATTTAAAGGGTATTAACGATTATCGTGCAGGACATGGTAAAAAGTTATACATTATGCGACGTGGTAAGGAATTGGTATTATTACTGTAAGAATGTAATTTCGCACTGTATTTAAATGTCATCAGAATATTACATGACAATAATAAATGTATGTACCGTGTACAAACAATGCAAATGAGAATTAAAACTTTAAGCAAATTTTCTTACAATATTAGCAAATTTTTGTGCGTGTTAAGACATCGAAGCAAATATTTGGAATATTTTTTGGTCCAAGGTTTTACAGATTTGATTTTTATAGACAAATTTTGATTGTAAATGCTTGTACTATAACGCGGGCATGCACTAAATTTACATTATTCTGTGTAAAATGGCATTACCCTATTATTATTCTGCATGAATTTTTACTTGAGACAGACCCCGCATAAATTAATGGTTTGTGTGACAGCAGTATATTAACGACTTTTATGCTCACTAATGATGGTAGTTGACATTCTATTTAAGCATTTTTAATAATTAAAGCAGATGATATCAACTGGATTTGCGGAAATATTTTGTTCCCTTCTGCACGATAACGCCCTTAAATCTCTACTTTTAGTAAGATTGCTTATAGTAAACGCATAACTCTAATTGTAATATGACGGACATGCCATTAGCATATTCCAACTTATAGTTGCAGTTATTTGCACAATATTAAACTACAAACAATCTGCTTGAATAAATATATGAATAATAATATACAAACATGTATTTGATGTAATCTAAATATGGTTCTATTTCAAGAATTTTCAAGCTTTTTCAAACTGTATGTGATTTTATTTCGTATTTACAAATTGTCTAACTATTTATGATGAACAGTTGTCTTTGAAATGTGCGAGTAGTTCTATCGTGTCTGGATATAGTACGATTTTTTGTTTTTAATTTATTTGTCTATCAATCAATTATTATCAACTCTGTAAATTTACGATCAAACTCCACAGCTCAGGACATGGAGATTCACATGAGTTTATTTAGCTCCTGCTTGACTTGTCATATGAGTAATTGTAATAGCAGAAAAATTGGTTATATTAAAGCATTGCGAATTTGTAACAGATTGATCACCAGCATTAACAACGCACAGTTGAGTAATCAGTAACTGTGATTATTTGTATTCCTATCAATTTGTTTTATATCCATTGGCAATGACTCTGCGAACTATCATCGAAAGCGAATATATTTATTTTTAACTAGTCTACTGCATTATACACAATGAGCACATGTTGACCTTTAGCTTTCAAAAAACTTTGTATAAGCACCTTCAAATATCAAGGAAATGATTAGACCCCATGATAAATCCCAACAAGTTTACAAAAATAAATTAAACACAAATTGTAAACGTGACGTGTCTTCTCTTATCTACAACTCACTTTTTAATTGGTTGTCATTTCAAACTCATGAAGTATACACATTGTCAAATAATATTAAGCGACATTGATATCAAATCAGTATGCAAAATCTGTATAATGTATACAGTACGTTGATGTTTCGAGAAAGATATGACAGCAATTATCAATTTGATTTCAGAGGACACACGATTAAATCATTTGAATTTTTCGTTCCTTATTTACCTATGGTGATTTTAATTTTGATTCATTACCTGTCTGCAGATTGCAACCAGAATTTCTCCTCCATATATAGCATGTTCTAATGTTCACTCGAACTTCATTACTGTTCCTGTCCTTAAGGAAGATTAACCGTTTCAGATTCATCTCTACAAAAATGCGAACGTTTCACAGTTTGTTAGGGTTTTTCCTGCTTGGTAGTCTCGCATACGGACAAGACTGCGGTGCTGGACAAGTGAGTAGTTTTTGTTTTTTACTGAATATAGAAGTTAATCAGAAATTATATGTTGTAGTTTGAAAATGTTAAAATATTTATTTGAAATGTTCTCATAACCCAACAAAGTTTCAATGTGACAATGGGAGATGCATTCCTGAATATTGGGTCTGCGACGGAGACAATGACTGTGGTGACATGAGCGATGAGCCTGAAGACTGTCCTCCTTGTCCATCAGGATATGTAATATTTTCTCGACATCAACAACAATCAACATAACTAATTAACATAATACAAATTAATATAACAAATGAAAAAATATTATTTAGTGGCAATGCGCAAACGGAAATTGTATACGAACTACTTACATTTGCGATGGGGACAATGATTGTGGAGATTTGAGTGATGAGCTGGACCCGGAAACTGGAACTTGTCCGCGTTGCCCTGATACTCACGTATGTTTAATAAATGTTACTAATTATTAAAATTGTCGCTTCTTGATTGATCAATTTTAAATTGTTTCTGTTTTCCGTGACAGTTTCAATGTGGCACAGGACGTTGCATAGTAATGGAGTACGTTTGTGATGGTTAGTGTACACTACTCAAAATACAAACATATTAAATCTGACTTCAAAATTGTAAATAATATTTTAGGTGACAATGATTGCGGTGACAGGAGTGATGAGCCCGACGATCCAGATCAATGTCCGGCCTGTGGTGATGGACAAGTATGCAAAAATATAAGTACTATAAATACAAAACTATAAGTTGGTCTTAAACATTTTAATTAACTTATTTTTAATGACTTGACTACAGTTTAGATGTACAAGCGGAAGATGTATCAGTGATCTTTACGTTTGTGACGGTGAGCATTAATGCTTTTAAGAATCAGAATGAGTCCCAACACGCTAAATTTACAAATGATTGTTTTAGGTACTAACAACTGTGGAGATATGAGTGACGAGCCCGAAAACCCAGAAGATTGTCCGGCTTGCCGTTCCGACAGAGTAAGATAGCTTATTGATGTAAAATTACTACAAAAACCAATTTTAATCTTGTCACCTAACTGTTTGTGTTTTCAATAAAAAGTGGCGATGCAACAACGGAAGATGCATTGACCCTACCAATATTTGCAATGGTGAGGGCATCATAACTTAAATACTTAATAAAATGTATAAATAACAGTTAGCATTATTGAAATGTATGATGGTTTTAACCTGTTTTTATGTGTGCTTAGGACAAGATAACTGTGGGGATGGCAGCGACGAATTAGATAGGGAAACTGGAAGTTGTCCAGTTTGTCCAGATTTGCTTGTAAGCAAGTTTTTTCACACACTTTCTCCTTATGTCCCTTTCTAAATTTTGGTTTGAATTGAAATTTTTTGATCAATTTAGCACACGTGTACCAACGGCAGGTGCATCAACCCTTCAAGTCTTTGTAACGGTAAGCCATACAACAAATTTGAAAATAAATATTGGTTTCTATTAAAGCTCATATAGAAATAATTTATGTTGAGATTCTCAATAGGTCGAAATGACTGTGCTGATTGGAGTGACGAAGATGAAGACCTCTGTCCTTGTGCGGATGACGAGTTCCGGTGCCAAAAACCGCCAAGTGAGGAACCTTCCGCTCCAGGACCATGTATTCCTGAGGAATGGGTTTGTGATGAGGATGGAATTTGGGACTGTCCAGATGGTAAGCAGGAAGACTAATTACTCTGTGAATATCCATAAAATTGGTTTTGTGTCTATGTTTTTTATTATCTTTCCAGGATCCGACCAGAAAAATTGCACTTCAAGTGCTTCTCCTTCAAAGTCTCATTCTCAGGGCAGACGTGGATCTGCAATGCATTTCCTACCAAATAAAAAAGTTGACCAACAGAAGCCTAAAAAATTACACCCGTTACTAAAATTTAAATCCACTAAGAAATTCGGAAAGGGAAAGCAAAATTTGAGTGGGCAGTTTTGGAAGGAGAAAAGCATGAAAAGTGCACAAAAGAAGACGCATAAAATCTAAGCGTATTTATCGATTAGCAAATTTCCATTATAACCAAATTGGAATTATAATAAATTCTAACGAATGAATTAAATTTGCATTAACCTCCATTTACTTAATTGCATCACACATTCCAATTACAAAAAATCCACTGCATATCTTAAATAGCCGGCATTCAAGTTACAGGGAAAATTAAAGGCAACCCCGTTTGAAATAGTGCGGTAGTAAATTAGGTTAGTTGTGGTTTTATTTGTCCTGATTCCGTCAGTGTACTATCTTATCCTCATGTCCTAATCAGCAAACAAATTTTGATACATGATTGATGGATTGTTTTACAATATAATATGACATCATATAATAATCTCATTAAGCTTGAGCTTATTTGGGTTGCAATTTAATCACCTGTCAAAACAAAGTTAAAAAATTGAATAGCTCAGACACCTGAAAATTCAATTACTAAAAAAAATACAGTTAATTTTAAATACAGATCTGGTCGTGAAAAAAAAACTCTGTATGGTAATCTCCTTTATAAAAGACTTTTAAGCGAACTGGCTGCGGGTGAGCTACTTTTTTGGGGTCCTGCAAGCTGGCCGACTAGCCGACTGGAAAACATGCAAATTGGCCGACTAATATGTAAGTCGGCCGTCTAACCTCCAAGCTAGCCGACTAATATGTAACTCCATTCGGTTCAAGACGCTTGAGCTTGCGAAAGCATAGTACATAATATTGACTTTGTTACGTTTGTCTGTCTG
>JAQIXW010001652.1:0-18310 GCA_034700685.1 Willowsia buskii | reverse complement strand
ATAATTTGTAAAGTAGTTCCGGTAGCGAACATCGTAATTTGAATATCTCTTCTTGAAGATATTTTTGTAATTAGCTTGTCTATTTTTAGAACGAATGTTATATTTTCTCACATTCGGTAGAATGTAGAAATAGGTTTAAAAGGGAAGACAAAATTGTCAAAGTTGAGATACTTTGAAATTCGGTCATCGGACTAAGACGCCTGTTGACAAGTTAAACAAGTAATTTGATTTTTATTAAGACAATATTCAATTTCAAAAAATATTGCCAGTCAGCTCATCAGACTTTGGAAGATTTAGAGTTGCTTCAGATTTGCCATTTAAAGTCTTCATCAGCTTAATCAACGATTTGACATGTAAGTTTACTAATTACTTTGATTCGACTGCTACTAATCAAGCTAAAAATCTTATCTGACGAGGTTTAAATAACATGAGGTTATACATACATTTTTATTAATACTTTTTTTTAGTTCACTGGAATTTAAGTGATCATTTAAGGACTATTGATTATCCCTCCGAAGTATCCAAAAAGACAACGTCACCTCAACCCATAAATTCTTGTTGTCTTTGCACAGTCCCAAACCCCAGCCAGCCAGCCGGTGACAATGGAAGGAATCCAAGGAATCCAGCATCCACTCCAAACTCCAATTGTAATTTCGAAAGACATTTAAATAATTTTTAAATCGATCAGGAAATACACAACGAATATGCTCTCATACTTTTTTTTGCTTCTTTATCCCCTTACAGATCCTGGACTGTATTTTCAAGAACTTGGAGTTTCAGGACCTTCAAAATTGTAGACAGGTGTGCCGGACATGGCGTCAGGAATCTGGGAAAGCGATGAGAGCACTTGTAACGGTGGAAATTCTCTGTGGTGATGAGCCTATCCCGAGGGGTCCCTCCGAATTTCTTGACCTTGTAAACAGTGACGAGAGCACCTTCTTCGACGCACCATTCGTTAAAAAATTCACCCTCAGAAACGGAGTTGCAGATTCTCCAGAATTTTGGGAAACTTGTGGAATCCACATCAAGACTCTCCGATTGGAAAAAGTTACCTTTTCGTCGGCCGACACCTTCCGTCGTGCCATTTTTGTGTGGTGTTCCAATCTCGAGAAACTGGAACTTGAGGATGTTCAGGTTCTTGGAGCGCCAGCTCCAGAACCAGAGGAATGGATACCTCCTCAGTTCACCCCAAACCGGAACCTGAATAGTCTTACATTTTGCGGAGATAGAAATGAGTTGAGTGTTAGCCGGCTCGAGATTCTAAGCCAATTTCCATGTGTGGAGGTGAGTCGTGAGATTGATAACCTCCGCTTTCTAGCGATGCGATATACCTTGGTTACAGGCATTTTGTGTATTCAGTATTCCAGTTTTCTTAAACAACTGTTACATTTATTTTCAGAAACTGATTGCAAGAAATATGCGGACCCATTTGGACAACATCTTCGGAGCACTGGAAGTCGCTCGCCAGCACGATTCCTCCAGTTGGAATATCAAGGAGGTCGAGTTGGATAATATTTCCTTCCGAACGATTATTGTGCCTCCATCATTTGTTCGCGTCTTTGGCAATGGTGACCTTGCTCTCACAAGCTTATCAATTAGTGGAATTTCCGGCAATAGAGAGGAGGATGTGACAGCAGTTCAAGAAATCTTGGTTGCGCAGGCACCCTCTCTCAAGAAGCTTAGCATTGATCAGGAAACCAATTATCATGACTTCCCACAGATGAATATTTTCCCACTGCCGCGCAATCAGGTCTTGGAAAACATTCTTGCGCTGGAGTTGATTGGAATGGATATGAGGTCCACCAGATTTCTTCAGGCGTTTCCAAATCTAAAGAAGCTTCGACTGGATGTTGATGAAATTCGTGAGGACATCCAGACGCCCCATGTGACACTCGAGCACTGCACAGAATTAATCCTTCGCAATAACGAAATCGAACTGGAAGTTGACGACTTTAAAAGGCTTTTCGGCTTGTTGCCAAACCTCAAAAAACTGAAGATTGAACAAGAGCTGGACAATGAACGGTTCTCTTTGATTTGTGAACATTGGCCGCATTTGACCCATTTGGAGTTAGCAGAGGGATATTCTTTGAAAATGGAGGTTGATGACGTGGGCATTTCCGGTTTTGATCGAAACGACGCCCATAAGATTAACAAGAAGGGACGGAGAGGATTTTGGAGACCGATCACGGTGAGGAGGGCGAACCTCTCCTCTCTCAAGAGTAAGTTCAGTTGGTAGGCATATTTATAACTTTTTTTAAAATAAAGTTTCCTCCAAAATTATGAAGATCATGTTTGGTGACACATTTTCAGGTCTGAAGAGCTTTTCGTGGAGGCTTAGTTCCAAAGCATACTCGAGAGTGGGCCATTGTTCTGAGGCCTTTGGAATCCTGGAGCTTCCCAATCTCAAACATTTACGTGTGGAACGCGAGGAACGGGAGGATTCGGAAGATGAGGATAGACCGTGTATGGAGGAGGATCTTGTGCCAATGTTGGAGTCACTTTCGGAACAATTTCCTTGGGATGACAGCCAAAAGATAACGTTTAATTAAAGGGTCTTCTGGTCCATACGTTACGATGGAGAAATAATAATTAATGATTGTTGAATTTTTGGGGGGAATGAGTGGTGTAGCCATAGTATTTGTAATGGGGAACTTCATTTCTGTAATGAAATATAATTTATTAGACTGGTAAAAAGTTTCAAAAGTTATATTTATATCTTGTTTCTTGTAACTGTTGAATTAAATAGTAAAATTTAACAAGCTTAAAAATCAAGTTGAAAGTTGAAACAATCAGTAATTATGTTCGAAGTCGAAGTGGCATCTGCTGTATATTGTTTCGTATTGTTTGAGAAAAGAATAAAAAATAAATTATTTGAGAATTAAAATTGGTTTATTTTCAATCCCACGCAGTTTGATGTGAGTATATTTTGTGCTTTCAGGCGATGTTTTCAGTATCCTTCAATTAAAATTAAAGAATTAGTTCAATTGGAATCTGCAAGCCATTTTTGGCAATATATACAGATCCGTAGTAGTTCCGTAGCAGAAGTTTAGCATTCAGTTTTAATCTAAATTAATCATGAATGTACGCTCATCGGTTCATCACATCTCTATCTTTTATATTCGAAAAATACTCAGTCCGTAGACGCCGGGGCATCTGTAAAAAGGGGCGCGTTATTCAAACCAGGTTTCAGACATTTCGTAAATATGAACTTAAACTTGTAAATTCGTAATTTGTTTCGTATTCAGTTTCATGTTGGAATTTGTTTAAGTTCTTCAATACTTTATTTTAATGAGCGAATTTGTTTATTCATAATTTCCAAAATAGCTTCAACTAGTAGTGAAGAATGAACGTCGTATTCTAAAAATTGATTCATGAATTGTAGTTAGCCTATCTGTTCATGAAGACATATGAAGTTTGTGTCTGAACGTGAACGAATGTAAGTTTTCCTCCCGTTCTCACCGGAAACAGGAGGAAGTATAAAAGGAGAGGAAAATTGTCACAGAGGTATATTATTTGGAAATCGGTCTTTGGAATAAGAAGTCTCTTGCCAACTCAATAGAAAGTAAATTACGATTAGTAGTCAGAATTAACAACTGAAGGAAATTGAAACGAAAGTAATAATTAATTTTCGGTCAGTATTTGACTTTGGAAAAAGTCTCCGGTTGGCTTATCAGATTTTGGAAGAATCAGGTACCACTTCACGACACAAATTGCAAGTAGTTATCTTTAGCTCACCTTAGTTAGTTAAAATGTTCAGATGTAGTAATAGTTTACTAATTATTTTGAATTTTGATTCGACTACATTCAACGTTAAATCAAGCTAAATAGTTTAAAGGAAGATACAATTAAGTTTGAATTATTTACATGAGATTAAGGTTTCATTTTAACTTATTTTATTTAGTTCACTGGCAGGACTGTCCCTCCGGAACCTCCAAAAGCCAGCGTCACCTCACCCCAATCCGCACATCTTCTATTCTCGTCGCCTTTACTTCTCTCCGTGCTTCCTCAACTCCTAGAGGGTCAAGGTGAAAATGGAGGGAATCCGGGGAAACCAGCATCCACTCCAAACACCAATTGTAAGTTCTTTAAAAAGATACCTAACAAAATTAATTCATTAAGGAAAACCCTCGTACTATAATATAATTTTTTTTTACAGATCTTGGATGGCATCTTCAAAAACTTGGACATGTGGGACCTCAAACAATCTCGACTGGTGTGTCGGACTTGGCGTGACGAATCCAAGAAAGCTATGAGAGCACTGGCGACAGTGAGAATTCATTGCGATGAGCCGAGCCGTAATGGAGCCTCAAGGTTTCTGGAACTTGTGAACGGCAACGAAAGCACCTTCTTCGAGACACCCTTCGCTGAAAAATTCAGAGTCGTGTGCGGAATTGCAGATATTCCAGAATTTTGGGAAACTTGTGGAGCCAGCATCAAATACCTACGATTGCATGCTGTCACCTTCTCGTCAGCCGACACCTTCCGCCAAGCCATCTTTCAACTGTGCCCGACTCTCAAGGAAATGCTAATTGTTGATGCCGGGGTGCGTGGAGGGCCTGTTCCGGAACCAAAGGAATGGATACCACCTCAGTTCACTCCGAACCGGGACCTCAAAACTCTCACGCTTTATGCCATCAAAAAAGAGTTCAGTGTTGGGTGGCTCGAGATGTTTAGCCAGTTTCCATGTCTTGAGGTTAATTCCAAAATAATTGATTATTTCTTTTTGCATTTGTATTTAACCATTTCCGGTTTTCCTAATATTGGTTTGTGTTTGCTGATTTAGAAACTGGTGGTGAAAGAGATGGAAGGTCAATTTGAAAACGTCTTTCAAGCGCTGGAACTCGCTCGTCAGCACGACGCCAACTGTTGGAAGATCAAGGAGGTGGCGTTCAGAGGTGGATTTCCATCCATTATTATGCCTCCATCGTTCGCTCGCGTCTTTGGGGAAAAAGGGGGCCTCACTCTCACAAGCTTATCAATGCAAGGAATTGCCGGCGATACTGATGAGGAAGTGGCCGCAGTTCAAAAGATTGTGGTTGCCCATGCGAACTCTCTCAAGAAACTTGTGGTTTCTCAGGACTCGGATGACTTCCACCTCTACATTTTCCCACTGCCTGGTAATCGGGTTTTGGAAAACGTGCAGGTGCTCGAGTTGTACAGGTTGATTATAAAGTCTACCAGATTCCTGCAAGCTTTTCCAAATCTGAAGAAACTTAAGCTGGACGTCGGTGAGATTCCTGAGGACACCCAGACGCCCCACTTGACGCTCAGCGAGTGCACTCAATTAGAGTTTTACAATGATATGTACAGAACTGAAGACTTCAAAAGGCTCTTTGGTCTGCTCCCGAATCTCAGAAAACTGGCGATTCATTGTCTGGACAATGAAAGGTTCTCTTTGACTTGTGCGAATTGGCCGGATTTGACACACTTGGAGTTGGCAGACTCTTTTAGGTTGGATGACGCTGGTATTTCCGGTTATGATGAAAAAGACGTCAGAAAGATAAACAAGAGGGGGAGGAGACTGAGAAGATCTTGGAGACCGACAACTGTGAGAAGGGCGAACCTCTCATCTCTCAAAAGTAAGTTGTATTGGGAGACATTTTGTATAATTATAAATGAGATTTACTTTCAAATCTAAGGATCATGTTTCGTGTCAATTTTTTTCAGGTCTGCAGAGCTTTTCCTGGAAGCTTCGTCCTGAACAATACTCAAAAGTGGGCTATTGTACTGAGGCGTGTGGAATCTTGGAGCTTCCAGAACTCAAGCATTTAAATGTGGAACTCGAGGATGATGCGTATGGAGTGCAAGATGGAATTGAGAATGACCTTGTGGAAATGTTTGAATCGCTTTCCGAAGAATTTCTTTGGGACGACAGCCAGAAGATAACGTTTGATTAGGAGGATGTCGTCTGAATTCATACTCTTCGACTTGGAGAAGACGTCAACATTCTTAATTAACTTGTGTGTGTAGCCAGTAGCCATGCCATATTATTATATTGATTAATAATTAGCTTTCTGTAATTTAATCATGCAGATTGGTAAAAAGTGGCTAAAGTCAAAAGTTATGTTTGTACCTTATCATTTCCAACTGTTGAATTATGTGGTAAAACTTAAAGGAATAATTAATAACGTAATTATTATGATAAATTTTGCATTATTCTGTATCGCATTATTTGTGAATTTCCTTGGAAAAGCTAGAATTAATTGAGAATTAAAATGGGTCTATTTTCATTCTCCCAAACTGACTTCTGAGATGACTGCTGTTGCGGGTGGCTGTTGTGTGGCATTTTGAGTTGTTGCAATTTATCGACATAATTAATTGGAAATATTAAAATTAGAAATCCATTTTATTACCTGGTAATTACACGAATTGTATTGGTTTCACATTGCCCCAACATATCAAACTTTAAGCGCGCGAATTAGTTTACGTTCGCTCTCCGTTTTCATAGCAAAGTCGAAAGACAGGGAAGTGTACCGCAGAGATTGCTTACGTAACGTAAGTTACGTTTCCTGTTAAATCCTGTTGCATTAGTTGCATATAAACTGCTGCGCTACTGAATTCAATCTGTAAGTTAAATACTCCTTTTAATTGCGTATCCTTTAATCTCAAATGTGGACCTGAGCCAAGACATTCTCTTTTAACTTGAAAGTTATCGGACATTGAAAATAATCATTAAATTTTGTTTTGGGCAGTATTCAGCTTTGAAGAACTCACCAGTTTGCTTATCAGACTGGAAGATTCAGGAGCCAGTTCCCGACACGACTAAGACTCATCTCATGTCTTTATCAGCCTAATCGAAGATATCACATGTAAGTTTACTAATTATCTTGTATTTTGATCCAATTACTTTTAATCAACCAATAATCGTCAGATTGACAAATGGGAAAGCTTAACCAGCAACCAGCATTAGATTAAAGTTTTATTTAACTCCTTTTGTCCTTTTGTTTAGTTCACTGGAGTTCAAATTGTCAGGATTGTCAATTGTTCATCCAACATCTCCGAAAGCCACCGTGTCAAAGTCATCTGCTTTTCCGTTGTCAGTGAATTCCATCGCCGTCGCCTCCGTTTCACTTTTCTTATTCATCTTCAACTTCAGATCAGGCAGTGAAAATGGAGGGAATCCGAGGAATCGAGCATCCACTCCAAACTCCTCTTGTAATTTCTATAGATATTAAATAATACATCTGAATATTTGCTCTAGAAGGAAATTCACAACAAATATTCTGTAATTTCCGCTTTTTACAGGTCCTCGACTGTATTTTCAAAAATCTGGACATGTGGGACCTCAAAAAATGTAGACAGGTGTGTAGGACTTGGCGTCACGAATCCGGAAAAGCTATGAGAGCACTTGCGCGCGTGACAATTGGCGGCAAGAAATGGACCTCCAGAGGACCTTCGAAATTTCTGGAGCTAGTAGAGAGTAACGAGAGCATCTTCTTACAGGCACCTTTCACCGAGGATTTCACAATCATGGGCGGAATTGCCGATGCTCCGGAATTTTGGAAAACTTGTGGAGCGCAAATTAAGCACCTATGGTTGCAAGAAGTTACCTTTTCGTCCGCCGACACCTTTCGTCACGCCATTTTTAAATCGTGTCCGAATCTTCAGAAGCTAGTAATTAATTTCGTTAAGGTTTGCGGAGAACCGGCTTCCGAACCCTTGGAATGGGTATCACCTCAGTTCACTCAAAACAGGAACCTTAAAACTTTCTCAATTTGTGACACCAGATATGAGTTAACTGTTAGCAAACTCGAGATTCTAAGCCAGTTTCCATGTCTTGAGGTGAGTTGGATAAGTACTCTTGAAATATTCCCTTCCAGTTCAGTTGAGTTAAGGTTTGTCATTTGTTTCAGAAACTGCATGTGTATGAAATGGGAGATCAATTTGAAAATGTCTTCAGAGCGTTGGAAGTCGCTCGCCAGCACGACGCCAGCTGCTGGAACATCAAAGAGGTCAAGTTCCGTGATTGTAGATTTCCTTACTCTTCTATGCCTCCATCATTTGTTCGCGTCTTCGGGGAGGGGAACCTTGCTCTCACAAGCTTATCGATTACTGGGATTGCCGGTAATACTGAGGAGGACGTGACCGCAGTTCGAAATATTTTGGTTGCCCATGCGAATTCTCTCAAGAAACTTGCCATTTCTCAGGATTCTGATGACTACCCAGAGACGGACATCTTCCCACTTCCGGGTAATCTAGCTCTGGAAAACGTTCAGGCCCTCAAACTGATTGGAATGAAGATGAGGTCTACCAGATTTATGCAAGCTTTTCCAAATCTGAAGAAACTTGTGCTGGACGTCGATGAGATTCCTGAAGACACCCAGACTCCCCACTTGACGCTGGAAAGCTGCACACAATTAACCCTTTACAACAGCATTACCGAAACTGACGATTTTAAAAGGCTTTTAGGCCTGCTGCCAAACTTGCGAAAACTGAAGGTTGAAGACAGGCTGGACAATGAGCGGTTTTCTTTGATTTGTGAGAATTGGCAGGATTTGACACACTTGGAGTTAGCAGACAGATGTTCGTTGGATGACGCTGGCATTTCCGGTTATGATGAAAAAGACGTCAGGAAGATCAACAAAAGGGGGCGGAGTCGGAGAAGATCTTGGAGACCGACCACTGTGAGAAGAGCAAACCTCTCTTCTCTCAAAAGTAAGTTTGATTTTAAGATATTTTGGATAATTACGAAAATGATTTACTTCCAAATTCTGAGGATCATGTTCCCTGTCAATTTTTTTAGGTCTGCGGAGCTTTTCCTGGAAGCTTCGTCCTGAACAATACTCAAAAGTGGGCTTTTGCACTGAGGCGTGTGGAATCTTGGAGCTTCCCAATCTCAAGCATTTAAATGTGGAACTTAGGGACGATGCGTATGGAGTGCAAGATGGAATTGAGAATGAGCTTGTGGAAACGTTTGAATCGCTTTCCGAACAATTTCCTTGGGACGACAGTCAAAAGATAACGTTTGATTAGGATGTCGTATGAATTCATTCTCTTTGACTTCAAGAAGATATCAACATTCTTAATTAATTTGTGTGTGTAGCCATGCCATATTATGCAATGATTAACTTTCAAACTTTCTTCCACTTAATCAAGTAGATTGGTAACAAGTGACTAAAGTTATGTTTGTACCTTGTCATTTGTAACTGTTGAATTAATTGTTAGTTGTAAAACATAAAATGATGTGGTGGGTGGGGGTGATTGCATTTTGTACTTATTAACAGTAAGATTTGCTCCCATGAGGACCATGTTCTTAGCGATTTTCTAAGTTTTTCATGTAAGATTGGCTTCGATTAAGATGTACTTTGGTAAATACCTGGTCTAAAATTAAGCGGGTGTTTTGTGAGTTAGAAATAATATTTCATTTTTAATGAATTTTTGGGGTATAAGTACTTACCCATGCTAATTGTAATGATTGACTTGTACTGAAGCCTGGTTATTAAGTACAAAAGTCTGTACTTGTTTTTCTTGTAACGGTTGAATTAAGTAAATTAATAAAAATAAAAATTATCATTGATAAGTTATCGTAAATAATGCATTAATATCTCAATTTATTTCTAAATGTTTAAAAGGAAGTTTTGAAGATTTCATACGCATACAATTAGATTTATGTGCAAAAGTAGTAAAATAAAATATTTACCTAAACATTGTTTTTAACCGTATCTACTTTTGCACATTATTATGCAGTTGTGTCTTCTTAGCTCAATATGATGCATTCTAGTTATAATATTCTATAAATTTCACATAAAGTATCTCATTAAAAGCTATACTACAATTAACGGTGTAGGTTATAAATACACTCAAAATATAACACTCGTGCTTCTTTATTAAACTCTCCCACATAAATTGCTATCGGTCTTAAAGCGTTCATTGTTTTCTTGCAGTGACGCTTTCTACTTATTCCTACTCTAGCATGGGCCAGTCGAAAATTTGTCACTAAAATCTTACTAAACTCATAACAATAAACAGCACTAGAACCCATGGTAATTACGAAACAAGTTGCAATTATCGCATTTCTTAATAACATTCCTGTTGCAAAAGTAGAAGACAATTTGTTGATAATTAGGAAAGACAAACTTAGTACAAGAACTATAAACGTAGCAACAAAAGAGAGCGCTGCACCAATAGAAATTGTCAAATTTGCTGTCGCATAGATTAAACGAAGAATTTTGTAAAACTTTAAAGGCAACCATGGAGAATTCGGCTTTTTCAAAATATCATCGATTTGTTGAAGAACGTGATGACTTCCTTTGAGAAACGAAATTTAAATCAGTATGCCAATAAGAAAGATTCGGTTTCCGTATTTATTCACGTCCAGTACAGTGCTACGGTAAACGTTTTGAGTAACCTGATGCCAAAGTAAGATATAGACCGATTCCGGTAGATCGAAAACTTTCTGGACGATCAATCTAATAGTTGTACTTACGGGATCAATCTCGAGAAACACTATTGCTAAAAATGGTATCAACCGTATACCAATTTCAAGACAAAGCATAAATGTGTCAGTCAAATCGTATTTTCTGTGCGAAACGCGAGTGCGTTTATTCGTGTCTGCAAAGAAATAAAATATTTACAAACTTTTGACACAACTTTCCATTTCACAGAAATTTGCAAATGAAAATATCTGTAAATACCTGCTTAAATAGCAATCGTACTTTTAACGTGTTTCTGAACTTTTAGCATGCTGTTGATAGTTATGCATATCTCTGGTCTGATCCCAAATAGATAGAATTTGGATTTATTGTCACATTTTCCTTTTATAAGGTAAATTACAATATGACAAGTAAATATGTATATATTGGATACTCGCAATATAATAATAGCACAATCAGAATCATAATTTACAGTCATGCTATGAGGTAGAGTGATTTATAATATTTATGACCCCTAACAAAATGGGATGTATACATATGATATAGAGGTGTGTTGTAATCAGTTATCACAGAGTAAAATCTAAATTGTGTGGGTTAAAACCCGTAGAAATACAATTATATTTTAGTATCCCGAAATCGAATAATCATACTTAAAGATTCAGCAGGTAAGTAAGCTGCCAATCAGAGCCAATTTCACCGAATTTCTAAACTACTTCACAAACCCGAGTATCGGTAACTGTAAAAGAGTTTTCAGATAGAATCACGCATTTTGAAGCATCAATAAATTATTACCACTTTTCCTTTTCCGATAACTTGTGGTTGTATAACTTCATCTCATATTAATATTCATTTCTTCGCCGAGTCGGTTATATCAATATGAATAGGTAAGTTATCCAGAACGATTTACATAAAATTGGTGAAAGTTGAAATTACATTGGTGCCGGAAAAAAAGCTTTTCAGGGAAAAAGCAGCAAAAAATATTGTGAGAATGATTTGTTGTACGTATATAAGCAAATAAAAGAGCTAACGTTTTAAAATATTTTTGCAAAATGAAATCTTTCACTGGGTGAATAATTTATATGTTATTTACAAACTTTAAAATATCTTAACTAACTAACATAGTTATTCAATGCTACAGCTTAATCATTTTGCAATTTTTAACATCAGCGAAACCCTACTAGTACAATGAGATTCTAATTCTAAAGATCAAGTATGATTGGAGCAATAAAAACGTTTATTATTACATGCGTTCGTCATTCCCTATTCATAAAACGTAAAAGTTCTTATCGTTAGCTATTAATTTTAACTTGCCTTTACCAAATATAAAAGATACAACATAATATAGTACACCTGCTAATGCATCCATGGATCTTGTAAAAGAATTTAAATAAATTTACTGACTTTGTGCGCAAGTTACAAAGTTACAAAACTTCATACTTAAATCATCAAAATATTTGGATTTACATAGATTCCTGCCAACAAACCTTACTGTACTCCCAGAAGTAGAGTGATTGTGTTATTTAGGAGCGTGTCAAAGATGACCACGACACTGGTTCTATCCACAAAGTAGAATTCTCCTATATGAACCCTAAATACTTGAATGCTTTTTACATATTTCATCATCAACTTGCTCGATTTTGCTGATGCGTCATGCATCCATCTATCCTTTACTATTACAGATGTTTCAAAGAGAAGACCTAGTTTTCGGTACAGTGTGGCAAAATACACAAATGCAGATGGTAGCCCCATAGCTCATAATTCTTGCTTGTCTTCCATCCAGTCTAATTAAGCCATACAAAGCCAATGTTGCAATTACTAAAGTATCAAGCTTTAAAACCGGATGAATCACACTTTTGTATATGTCCATGAAAACTGAATGAAGAACACGAAATTTGTTCAAATTCTGAACAAAAATCTGTGCGTCCTGAGTCCGATGTGATTGTCCAATATTTTTGTTTGTTTGACTGCAATATTAAAAAAATATATTTTAAATATTTATATATGTCTTCTACTACACTACATTCAATAAAAAATGAAGAAGTCTTACTTCAGATTCATCAAAAACTGAATGGCAGCGCTGGTATAAGCATACAATGGAAACACGTAAAACCAAATGTTTGTCCAATGCTTGTACCAAATCCAGCACTGCATTAGAATCAGAGGATACTTTAGGGCCAACCGAGTTGGGAAAATTGACGTAAGGAAAACGGGTGCCATCGGCTTTTTTATCACCAACAAGAAATTTTGAAGAAAAATCATGCTCCCAATCATCAAATAAACTGTAAAAAATATGTTGCATTTCACTGTTGATTTCTTTTTGGAACTTTTATCGTTTTCAGAATTTCTCCCAAGTTCTTGGAACACTTTGATGTACTCCGCCACAAAATATGGGGTTATGTTTCCTTTTAGCCGAACATGAAAGTCGACTACAACAGACAGAATGTAGGCAGATAAATAATATGCAGTTGGAATAATAACTGAAGGTGGGGCCTGATTGAGGTATTGCATATACGTGCGATAAATAACAAACGAAATATAAAACAGGTTGATCAGTTTGTTCGCTTTTTCGTAAAATATGCGGGGAATTTTGCTACTCTTTTGAGTAACACGTGGATATTCTCGTCCTCGATAATTATCGAATCTTAAAGATATCCCACCACCGCAACAATTAAGGTTTACACAGAGAATCAGGTAGCGTCTTGTAAGCTTTGAGAGCATTTTAAATAGTTTAGTTAAACTTTGAAATTAAAATTCTTATTTGGCTCTGAAGAAAGCCAAAGAAATCCCAAACGATACCACTCCCTCGGTCGCGGTTGCTCGACTGAGCGTCGCTCGATAGGTCACTGCTTTAATATTCTCTGTGCTATGCCATCGCTTAGGTTTGACATGAATGACCCAGTTTCAACTTAGCTAAAGTTGCTCTCATATTTTGATCGTAATATCTTATATAACATCTTATTTATAATTAATCATTTTTTGGATTGATTCTTTTACTTGATTAAGACTAAGACTTGGTTGTTATATAATAGTTTTTACATGGAATCACGCATTTGGAAGCATTAATAAATTAGTTTGCTCTTTTATTTCGCTTTTTAGCCTAAAGTGAGTTTACATGCTCGCTTTTAAATGATTGTATCGAAAGCAGAGAATATTTATCTTTTCCATTTCTGTTAACTTGTGGTTGCATAACTTACACACAATATACACACTTATCGCACAATATTGTATACCGTATTCATATCTTCGGTGAGTCAGTTATATCAATATAAATAGGGAAGTTATTCAGAACGATTTATATAAAATTGGTGAAAAATGGAATTACACTGGTCCCAAATAAAAAGCTTTTTTGAGAAAATGGGGAATTTTTTAAAATAAAATTGGTTCATGTACTTAAGCAGATAAAGAAAGCCAACGCTTTTATACATTTTTGCAAATGAAATCTTTTTCCGGGTGAATGATTCATAATGTATTTAAAATCTTTAAAATATTTTACTAACATGGCTATTCATTGATGCAGCCAAAAAATTAATACTCTGCACCAATCACAAAATACCACTACATTTGAACTCAACCTAAAACGAACTTATAATTTTCATGCAGACAAATGTTCACTCGGGATTGTTAATTTAAATATTTTGGGGTTACTTCTTCTTTTATTAAGCGATTTCAACGGTTTTATTGGCAAAAAACCGAACTTCATTCGCAATGCAAATTCTCATTTTGCCTAACGGTGTTGAAATATGCATACTTTAAAAATAGTAAAATAGATACAATCGGTACAACCAACACACCATTTTGTAGCCAATAAAAAGTTGCTAATGTCGTATTTTTAAATTTTCAAAATTTTGCTTTCAATAAAAGTTATGATGTTTGAAAGTTTTTGGGGGCATTTTGGCACTTTGGAGATCAAGATGATTGTTTTAATCGCACATCCGATAGGAATGACTTGCATGGATGTTTTTGCGCACGTCTTATTGGAAATTTGTTGAGCTTTCTTCTATACTAAATTGAAATTCTTAAAATTGCAAGTAAAGCCAGCTAATTTCAATTTAAAGAGCAAAGAAAACCAAAATGAATTTTGGTCGAATTACATTTTCTTAGATTTCTCGGGTAAATGTTAACCTATCAATATGCGGTTTGCTGCATAAGATGCGCAAATAAATTTTACAGATGGCGTATTTTTTAGTTTTCCAAAATTCGTCTGCAAAAGAGGAGAAAAATTGAGAAAACTCGAATATTTTTGCTATCTCTATAATATGGTATTGAGTATATGAACCTCAAATGCAACGCCATACACGTTGTACAATTCTCTACCTTTAGCAAAAAATTTGGTGAAAATTGAGTGTAGTTTGTTCAAGTTATCAGCACTTGAAAACAGCCCTACGACATTTTTACATTTTCTTGATTTTCAGCCTGTGCCACCCTCGCACCACCTCCAATATGCCCCAAAATTAAAATTTCGCTGTTTTTAAGCAATCATTACCATAATAGAACACAAATATTAGGCAACTCGAATTTTGTGCAAAAGGGGGTCGCAAGTCAAAAATGATGCTCAAAGTGTCTAGTTGTTCACTGTGTAAAGTGTCTAGTTGTAGTTGTCCTCCGTAGAGTTGTCTAGTTGTCCATTATACAAAGTGCCTAGTTGTCCACTATGTAAAGTGTCTAGTTGTCCTCCGTAGAGTTGTCTTGCTGTCCACTATACAAAGTGTCTAGTTGTCGGTAGAGTTGTCCAGTTGTCCTCGGTAGAGTTGTCTTGTGTCCGCGGTGGAGTACATGTCGCTGCTGTGTGGTGCGTTCTGTAAGAATACAATACTCAGAAGTGGACTATTGTACGGAGGCGTGTGGAATCTTTGAGCTTCCAGAACTCAAGCATTTAAATGTGGAACTTGAGGACGATGCGTATGAAGTGCAAAATGGAATTGAGAATGATCTTGTGGAAATGTTCGAATCGCTTTCTGATCAATTTCCTTGGGACGACAGCCAAAAGATAACGTTTGATTAGGAGGATGTCGTCTGAACTCATACTCTTCGACTGGGATTGTATTGGTTTCACTTTGCCCCAACATGTCAAACTTTAAGCGCGCGAATTAGTTCAAAATAAACGATTCTCCAAGACGACAGAGCTGCAGCTCTTAGCCAGGCAGTTGGCAGCCACACAAACAGACAGAAATTCAAAGGAGAGCCAGCTTGATCTTCCAAGGCAAAACTCGTTTCGTTTCAATTATTAATGATACTAATCAGTTAATTAGTTGATATTAAGTATTAACCTGGACCGAGCAATTTCCTCTTTTAAGTTGAAAGTTATTCGACACATTGAAATTAATAATTAATTTTCGCCGTCAGCTGTGGGCAGTCTTCAGGTTCGAAAAAAGTCAACTGTCAGCCAATCTGTCTCAGGAGTTTCAGGTGCCTTTTATCGACTCGACTAATACCCAATTAACCCACCTCAAACGTAAATCTTCCTCTGCTTCCAGTAATAGGTAAAAGGTTTGAAATATAAGTCTACTAATTTTTGCTTATGCAATTACTAATTACTTTTTTGACTTTTTGACTGTCACTGTTAATGGATAAATACATAAAATCATAATCGTAACTGGTGGCGAGGCGGAAAAGTACTAATTGTAAGTGATGAGATTAAACTTCTGTGATGTTAATCCGTTTTATTTTGTATTTAGTTCACCAAAGTCAAAAGTGAAAGTTCAAAAGCGATCGTGATCGTCAATCGTCAACATTGTTTCTTCTCCGGCGTCTCCGATAATCAACAGTCAAGGTCACCTCCATCTGTAAATTCTCCTCCTAATTCTCTCCACGAATCATCATCTTCAGCAGTTGGCAGTGAAAATGGAGGGAATCCGAGGAATCCAGCATCCACTGCAAACTCCAATTGTAAGTTGTTTCGATTTTTGAATAATTGTTTAAAATCGACAAGATAAACTACACATTTTGCTTTGTGCTTATTATCATCTGTCTCTAAATTTGCACTTCTTCATTAATCTGTCACAGATCTTGGACTGCATTTTCAAAAACTTGAAACTGAGCGACCTTCAAGGATGTAGAAAGGTGTGCAGGACTTGGCGTCACGAAACCGGAAAAGCAATAAGAGCCCTTGCGGCAGTGAAAATTCACTGCACTGATACTAACCCGAGAGGACCGCCAAGATTTCTCGAGCTTGTGAAAAATGACAACAGCACCTTCTTCCAGGCACCCTACACTGACACATTCAATCTCTGGAACGGAGTTGCCGATTGTCCAGAATTTTGGGAGACTTGTGGAACCCACATCAAAATCCTTGTCTTACGTGATGTTATTTTTTCTTCTGCCGACGCCTTCCGTCATGCCATTTTTCAGTGCTGTCCCAATCTCGAGAAACTAGCTTTTGATCATGTTGAGGTGTGTGGGAAGACGGCTTCAGAATCAATGGAGTGGGTTTCATCTCAGTTTACTCCGAACCGAAACCTCACAAGTCTTTCATTCAAAAGCTTAGGAGATCCGTTGAATTTTGGCTGGCTGGAGATTCTAAGGAACTTTCCATGTCTTGAGGTAAATTGGATATGGAGTCGTTATTTTTTTGGTGGGATTCTCCTCCGATTTCAAATCAGCTAATAATCATTTATTTATTTTAATTTTATTATCCTTTCAGAAACTGGTTGTGGTGAAAATGGAGGACGAGGACACATCTGGAAACATATTCCGAGCGCTGGAAGTCGCTCGCCATAACGACGCCTCCTGTTGGAAGCTCAAGGAGGTGGCACTGAGACTGAATAGTGATGGAATCAGATCCGTTCATTTGCCTCCATCATTTGTTCGTGTCTTTGGAGAAGGAGACCTTGCTCTCACAAGCTTATCAATTGAAGGGATTGCGGGCGATAGCGAGGAGGATGTGACCACAGTTCAAAAACTCTTGGTTGCTCAGGCGCATTCTCTCAAGAAACTTGTCATTTCTCAGACGTATAATAATTTCCCGGAGACAGACATCTTCCCACTGCCAGGCAACCAGGTTCTGGAAGAGGTTCAGGCCCTCAAACTGTCTGGAGTAAAGATGAGGTCTACCGGGTTTCTACAAGCTTTCCCAAATCTCCAGAAGCTTATGCTGGATGTGGAAGAGATTCCTGAGGACGACACACAAATGCCCCACGTGACGCTTGACGACTGCACAGAATTAATCCTTCGCAACTGGATTCACGAAATCGACGATTTCAAAAGGCTGTTCGGCTTGCTGCCGAATCTGAAAAAACTGAGGATTGAGAAACGACTGGACAATGAGTGCTTCTCTCTGATTTGCGAGAACTGGCCGGATTTGACACACTTGGAGCTAGACGTTTTACATCTGAAGGTTGACGACGCTGGCATTACCGGTTATGATGAAAAAGACGTCAGGAAGATTAACAGGAAGGGACGGAGTGGATCTTGGAGACCGACCACTGTGAGAAGGGCAAACCTCTCATCTCTCAAAAGTAAGTTCGATTGGTAGACATTTTGGAAATTAATAATAATAATGAGTTTTACTACCGTATTCTGAAGACCATGCTTTCATGTTTGTTTTCAATTTTCAGATTTGAAGAGCTTTTTTTGGAGTGTTTGTTTGGAAAAATATCCAAAAGTGGGCTACTGTACTAAGGCGTGTGGAATCTTGGAGCTTCCGGAACTCAAGTATTTGTATATGAAATGTCCGCAAGCATTTGGGCAGCGAGCTGTGCCGATGATCGAATCGCTTTCTGAACAGGTAACTTGGAACGACAAGCAAAAGATAACTTTTGATTAAGATCTCTGATTCATTTGTATTGACTATTTTTTTCCCGGTGAAAACTTTGTAAGGTTATGTTTGTACCTTATCATTTGTAACTGCTAAATGAAATTGTAATGGATATTAATGTTATTAAATATTTGGTGTGTGTGAAGTCGTGTTATTTGTAATGATTAACCTTCTGTAAATTAAA
>JAQIXW010001651.1:0-18314 GCA_034700685.1 Willowsia buskii | reverse complement strand
TGTGAGAAGCCTGAAGAGAAATCAATGGGGTGACGTGAGACAATCATTCTTTTCTTTTACTATTACTGATTGACTAAACATTTTCTTACAAACCTGAGCATACAAAATGTCCAGAAGTGGATACAAGCCTTTCACAGTCGTAATGTCCAGTCCGGAATGTTCAGCACAATACTGAATGAAGTCCTTATGTTCCACGTTTAGCTTTTTGATAATTTCTGATGAAGCACGGAACTCATTGAGTAGATCTCTGTATCTTGGACATTTTACGTTGTTGTGAAGGAACTGCAATTATAGAGAGAACAGACGGATAAGCGAAAATTCGTGATAATCATAATGAACTTAATGTCCGATTGCTTTGGTAGCTTGACAACCTTGTCATCTTTCTTTGGAATGGTTCGGAGGGGAATGGGCTGCCAATCGATTTCTGGATTCCATGGATTCACCACAGGTGGAAACAAGCCAGCCAAGTTGGACTCCAAACTCATGATTGTGCGATCCATGTCTGATGAGATGACGTAGAGCTCCTTTGGTGAATACTTTTTTGCAATGTGTCTATCGTAACGGTGACGAAGAAACTGGCCTAGTTCATATTGCTGCATTTTGCCCCGCTGAAATGACAAACAACAAAGGGATCAATCAGCAATGGTCATAAATAACAATCTTTGATACCATAATATTGCTTTTCCTTACATTAGTTATCTGAGCAAATCCTTCTGGCCAAAGCTTATCAAATTCATTGATGTATGGATCAGTCGGGTAGAATTTTGTGGGAGCACGGTTAAAAAAAGAAAGCATGAAGAAGACTTGGCAAGCAAGATTTAGCAATAAAATACTATATAAACTGATACTGACCACTTGTACAAGTTTCAAGGTTTCCATGTTAGCAGTTTCCAAACCGAATGTTGCCCCATAAAGTGAAAGCACCGCTAGAATTAACGCTATATTAACTACACTGGTTTCCATTTTCAAACAATTTTTGGAAACCTTATTCAATTTTCTTTTAGATTGGACGCAGTAATAAGTACCTACAATTTCTTTATGAGAATCACGTTTCGATATGCCTAAAAGTCGGTTTTGAAACGATGAAGGGGGGCTAGTTGACTGAATTCTTTGGGAGAGCCAGAAAGTGAATGATGAATTATCTCAGGTTTCTTTACCGTTTTATACTGATCTGCTGTCATAGCCATAATGCGGTAGGATAACTTTCTTTAAAAAATACAAAAAAAACTTCATATATTATGTGATTTGTTTGTATTTACGGATGTAAAACCAAAATTTTCCAGTTTTCTTATAACTTTAAAAAAGTACCATAAAAATCTAAATACGTAACACCTAATTTAATCATTTATGAATACATCATGGAGAAAATACATAATATGTATGTACCTACATATATGCATACTGGTATAGGTACTGGATACCATTTCTTTGTTTCAATATAAGAAACGTTCAACATGTGTGTTCGTGTTATCACTGATAAATTAACAGTGTTTCTTAAAAATTACACAAATATCATTGCTCTTTGTAATATCTGCACCTGTGCTTAAACCTACATTATCACATGAGTAATCTTTTTGCGATAGTTCAAATATTTAGGGATCACGAGCTTGCAACTCACACCAGTATACATTGAGAATAGTCCATCATGCTAATTTAGAGTAACCTATAAGGATATCATTTAGTCGTATTGCAGAATGTTAGATAGGCAGATTACGGGGGGAACCATCTTCATCCGCATGTTATCAATAAACGTATTTAGCCCATATTTCATTTTATATGGCAGACAGAACATTATACAATATCTGTATACAGTGCCACAATAACCTAAAAAGCAAAAAGTTGTGTCTAGAGTATACAGACAAACAAAGCAATCATTGATCCATATTTTTCTCTGGGGCTTCCATGATCTTGCATGGTGACATCGTCGCCTAGCTGTATTGCAGCATGTAACTGAGAGGTGGACCATAATCGACATTATATCGATATTGCTATAATTTCTCATATTTAATTATTCTATGCCAGACTATGTGTTAACAGTTGTGCATTAGAACATTGAGCTTAGTGTCAAAGTTTGTCAAACAAACAAAACAATTGTCCATCCACACTTTTTCAGTAAGCTTACATGATGCTGGTAGAGTAACGTCATCATGGGAGTTCCTCCAACTCCTCCATGTACAAATTTTACCCAATATACATAATACGTAATGTAGTGTCAAATTGAAATTAATATCAATGTTATTTTACTGCTTGTCAGAGAAATATGTGAAGCAAACGTATGCAAGCTTTAAATATAATTATTATACATTGTCAATTGTATATGTAGTATGCATTGTTTCTTTAGTCAGGAGACAGAGAAAGCAACGTGTACAGTTACATTACCCGGATTCTTTAGCACGTCCAACGTTTCGAACTGAAAGCTTGCAACGTGCAACAACTATCTTGTTTGTAATCCTGCTATGTTTGAAACTTTATGCTCTTGCTCTAAATCCTGTCGTATGATAGACAGTAACTAGGGTGCCGGTCAAAGAAAGGAAATGTTCATGCGTTTCCAGTGCGTTTACGTGATACTGGAGCCGGAGGGGAAATAAACTCTTTACATAATTTAAAACTATAAGCCATATACGTAGTATTTACTCTGTATAGAAGAAAAGCATGGATGAGCGCCAAATGTAGTCGATGTAGTTTATTTCTAACCTTGTATTCAGTCAATATGTAAAAAATACTAGGGAAATACACAATACGCTATTTTCAATACATACTACATACCTTAGACTTTAACACAATATGTGTGCATACTGATATTTTTTCCCGACAGACAACAATTTTATTAAGGTGAAGATCATATGCCGCATGACAAAAAGTAGGGATAGATATGCCCTCGTGACACACTGACAGAAGCAAAGCATGCAAATGCAAAACTAGAGCACACATTACCGTCAGGGGAAAATCAATAATATCAAATCTTGCGTTAAAACTTGCATAATTTTAATAAAATTAGAATGCTTGCTTAAAATCAAATCGTACATCAGTTCATTCTGGATTCACAGATAAATGTTTTCTGAAATATTTAAAGAATTATCGCACCTTCCAAGTATTAATAAACCTGACAACAGGACATAAGGAACTTGCGACGATTGTGCAGAAAGATTTTGCATGAAATGCTTTGATTGGGCAATAATAAACCAAATGGTGTGTTAGGAGACCATAAAACATTGATTCTCATGTTTCCCCAAATCATTTAATGGAGAAAACATGAAATTTGCCCTCTTCTTGATATTCCTGTTCGAATGATATCCCACATGCCCTATGAAAACGATGAAAAAATTGACCGTTATGACGGTTGCCGTAAGCCGTTGTTGCCCACCTTCGAACTTATGCAAGCGGTGATGATCAAAAAGCCATTCCAAAAAACAGAATTCAAAAATTTGCTTTCATTTAGCCAGAAAAGTGAAAAGAGTGAAAAAACCGTTAATGCCGATACAAATTTTGAAAATTGTGATGATGAAAATAATCAGCGTAAAAAATCCGGAAGATTGATACCACACTTGCCCTATGTTGACATCACAAATTTTGACCGTTATAACGGTTTCCGTTGACCGTTGGTGCCCATCTTCGAACTCATCCAAGCGGTGGTGACCAGAAACCAATTTCAAAAAACAGAATTCAAAAATTTACTTCCGTTCGGAAGTTATCGTGCAAACAGACGGACAGACGCCACGGGCATTCTGAGTAACTTGCTTCTGAGTCGCAAGTTAATAACCAGTTAAACGGCTGTAAGAATAATATATGCTTTATTCTTTCTAATCCATGATGAATGAAATAACAGAAATCAACTTTCCGTTCGAGGAATTTTTTTTTGCAATATGACAAATATGTTTCAAGGCTCATTGGGTCAATTCAAGTAACGTTGAATTAATATGACCTAATGTACTACTTGTCACAACATAATATGTAAACATTATGTATTTCTAACGGTTTCAGAATGATTTTTGTAACTATGCACTTGCTGAAATCAACTTTTTACTAAATTACTAATGTAATACTAATAATTGTACTTACACATGTACCTATAAGATTCCATTCGAATTTCTCTATGCAAATAATGTATTATTATTGTTAGATTACCATAAAAGTTTCAAACATCACAGATATCATCATTTTAAAACATCATACTTTCAACTTATGACGAGCTATAATTGATTAAATTTTTTTCCCTAACAAACGTAGTAGGTTAGTAGGTAAGTAGTAAGTAGGTATTTGATAAAGGATTGCTCTGAACAAAGAGAAATGCTTTAGCCCAGCTGGCAGTGTTTTGGTGTAAAAGCGAGGGAAAAAATCCCATCTGTTGTCTACGCTTTTTTCCGAAGCAATTCTGCTGATTAGACCAAAGCTCGTTATGCTTCATTTTGCATTTAGAATAATTCGTATAAACATTACCAAATTTAGTTAAAATGCCGCCCATATCATGTAATTCGAATTCATCGCTAGTTAAACCTGAACTTTGTATATTTTGCTATAAAACTGTGAATTCCTGTGCTACATCAAGAAAAAATGCTGACCCGGTTCTCATAAAGTTTGTGAAATTTGCTGAAAGATTTTTGGGGATACGTAACGAGAGCCGCCTTCATAAGCTGTCATTAGACATCTTTAAAAATAATGAATTCTTAGGCTATTGTAAAGACTGCGGCATCATAATTGACACGTTTTGTGATCTCTATCATCAACTGAAATGCATCGAGTTGCAGTTGGAATGGAGGTTGAATACATTAGTGAAGGTTATGCGATTGGCGAATAAGGTGCCTTCAAGGATTAAGCATTTACGAGACATCTTTGACCACTCGTTTGAAGAGGAACCTGAGGAAACTGGTAGTGGGGAATGTGAACATAGTGCTCGCATAAGACTGAAAACTTTCAAATCTTTCCGAACTGAGTTCCAAGGAAAATGTGAGTTCCAAAGACTTAATTGTCCGTTTGCCGGTGCAGTCTAATTCCAAATTGTGTGAAGTAAAACATAATTGATGCATAATATTGATTTTATTTAACTTTTAGGTGCGCGGAAACATTTAACTTCAACGCCTCAGGTAGTTCTAAATCAACTGAAGAAAGTCACAACAAAAAATTCTCCAGTTGCCGGAAACAATTTGAAACTGGAATGCCCCTCTTTAAATACTTCAACCGAGGAACGGGTTCCAACTCCAACGCTGGCTACTTCTTCACAGAACGATACCTCAGAACTAGAACTATTCCTTGGGTGGTCCATGTCGTTAGCCGCAGTGTCTCTACTGGGACTGGCTTCAACGACAACAACCGGAACGGGGGTACTACCGGATACCCATTCTGGAACAGACAGTCTGGAACGTCCTGACGTTTCCGTTTCCCAGCTCTCCTCCTGATTACATAAATTTGGATAATGTCCATACAGAGACCACAGCTGAAAACGAGATTCTTGAAAGGTTTGGAAGAATTTAAAAAATATTTGGTAAGATCAGTATAGATAAAATCAGGTCAGTTTAAAAATTGATTTGTGTACTTAATATTTTGCAGGACTAGTGTAATTCATGAGGAAGTTGAAATGGACATGAACATTGAGCCATTCTGTGATAACAAAAGCTTTGTAATTCCCAAGTCTTCATTTCCTGCATACGAGGTACTGGAAGAACTTGCGCTAAATGAACTGACAAACGACATCTTCTTCTCCGACCATGAATCCTACTTACAAGATGATGTTTCCTTTGCTGCTGGGTAGGATACAATACTTGTACATAATCTTGAATAATAAAGTAACTTATTCTGATAATCAATTTAAACTGTGTGGTAATATTTTGTAATGCAGACAAGAAGAGGATTTAAGAGATCCGCTGGAAATGATCGGTGAGCAAACTGAAATCGATAATACCGAAGATAAAGAAATCTTAGCTCCAATTATTGCCAGCATTGAGGGGAACCCAACAAACCATTCATTGGCTACTCAACAATTGCTTTCTTCTAAACTTACTGGAAATGCTTGTGAGAAGCGGGACGGTTCCACAGCTCTACTCAAACGGAGAAAGTATGATTGCAAGGCATGCAAAGTTACTTTTTCAACTTATAGCCCCTTGAAGCACCACAGGCGAGGGAAAAACATAATTTGATGTTTTTCCGATATCAAAAGAAGCAAAATCTTGAAATGAAATCAAACACTGGGGCTACGAATGAGGCAACAAGAAAGTCAGTAAAATTGTCTGAGAAGAGATTTGCATACAAAAAGAAATCTAGGATTTTCAAACCAAGTAAAACTTTTGCGTGTACAGTGTATACTGATGAACGTGATTGCAAAGAAGATGCTTAGAATGTTTGAAAATTGAAACGTCTTCATACTTCCCTATAATTAGATGACACTTTGAAAAGGGCAGATGCCAGCGTGTGTGTACTACTAGCAGAGCGAGTTGAGTTACCATGACAATGATGCATTTTTAGCTTTTACAGAAAAGCGAATAGTCGATTATAAGCAAAAAAACTAAAAGTTAGTAATTTATTGAATGATTTATGATTTAATAAGATATGGAAAAGACAGTTGATCATGAAAAATTACACATAGATAAGTAACTGAGTGACGCAGGTTTATATTTACCTTTTATGGTTATTTTTTACACTGACAAGGAGACAATGACTACCCAACTTTATAGAACAGACGATTGTTCAAACATTACTAATTGCTATCGATAAGATTAATTGTCTTCATAATCTATGATAAAATGTGATATGATATAAAATATGAGGACCGTGTAGTTTGGAGTCTCTATTGGATAGTTCATTTTATTGAAAATATACAGTGAATTGTCGACATCAATGACATTTTATTTGTGCGGTTTATTTTTATTTTAGTTTAGGACAATCATTCTCACAAGTCCATGTTATTACATTAGAAAACATACTATTATTGATATTTAAATGTTTATATATTACTTCGAATTATATAAGATTTTGCAAATTAACGAGTAGAGTAGTGCATAACATACCAATATTTGCAACTAATTAACTGAAGTAACTTCGTTAATGGGAGTTGCAAGTTTTATGGGAGGACTTTTAATAAAAGTCTATAATTGGATACTTGCTTTGGAGGAATTAGGGGAATAGAAAATTAAACTACATTTCCGCTAGAGATAAAGTTTTGCAAAGAACAACGAAAAAGCTTTTTCAAAGCCAAAATGAAGCGATAACATAATACATCAGTGTGTTCAATATTTTATTTGGGAATTTAGCATTTCTGCTTTAAAACTATTTAGTGTAATTAAGATGATAGTTCATTAAGATAATATGTAAGAAAATACATATCTTGTAAATGTGAAATGCTGTAATAAAATGAGAGTATTTGTCTGTCAAACAGTTGGGTCATGCTTTAAAATTACTTTGTTTTATTGCTGTATGCTTGTATATGAATTAGGTGATGAATAAACCCTGGCTGGCAGTAACATTAGTCCCAAGTGGAGATCTTGACATGCAACATAACAAAGAATACAATTATATTGGAATTTGGAAATGCATTTATTATATTTCAAATAAATTGCCTTTTTTATACTGATTGTTGTTCATGTTATACTTTGGATTGTAAATTGTAATCAGTTTACTGAATAAAGTAGAATCATGCATTTATAATCATTTGGGAGAGTTTCAGTGCATTGGGTATACAACGGCCGGTCATCTTCCATATTCCAGGGGTGTTTAGTTGAAACCTTATTGTCACTTGTCTTGAAATATGTGTCTGTTCTTTATCACATCCGGGTTCTTTGGAGATTTGGATTGAGATCCACAAGCAACCTCAGCCTTAAAATGGAAGTCAATAATCAAGAGGTCAATGTCACAACCCACCTAGAAATTACTCTAAAATCCAATGATATGTCTAGTTTTTACCGTAATGATGAAAAGGATTACGAGGAACGTGCAGAAAATCTTTGCAAATTGAAATCTTCCCATGTTCTACTCTAATTCAATGCTTTGGGATAAGTAATACCTGCGTGTGTGTATCAGAGCGAGTTGATTGGTATGAAAATGCTGTATTGTACATGCAAACAAAGGTATGTGGCTCATTTAATGATTTGATAAGACTTGAAGGAGACAGTAGACTATTAATAATTAAATGCATATAAGTAGTTAAATAAATTAACGGCACTGCTTTATTTTTAGCGGTAATTGTTATTTTTCACAGACAAATAGACATTAAT
The DNA here is from genome assembly GCA_034700685.1 of Willowsia buskii. Classification (NCBI taxonomy): domain Eukaryota; kingdom Metazoa; phylum Arthropoda; class Collembola; order Entomobryomorpha; family Entomobryidae; genus Willowsia; species Willowsia buskii. The sequence goes on along the minus strand of JAQIXW010001651.1, from coordinate 10,113 downwards.
AATGATTTTTATACTATGTAGCACTTACGAGTGCTCAATAATTTCTAGTTACTATCAATCAAATTAATTATGTATATTCAATGTACATATTATATGACAACTGATGATATGATAGTGTAAAGGGTTTCTATGCTGTAATCCGTTCTATGTTTTAACTCCAATACTAAATATATACTTTATATACAATCCTACTATACCACTAAAATCCTATACTGTAATTCTATACTACTATACTACTATAATTCTACTTTACTAAAATTCTGCACCACTATAATTCTACACTATTATAGTATACTATTGTAAATTGCATTATGACGTGAGCTTTTTGTGACAATATTTCAAAATGCTTCAAAATATCTATGTGCTTCGGACTCGGACAAATTCATATAAATATGATAAATAATGCGTAATTATAGTGCATTATGTTTTTATGAAGCAGATTAAATGCAAGCAATATGTAAAACGTATCTTATATATACATAAAATGCTATGTCTAGGCATCTACGTATGACTAGACTAGGACTAGACTTATATATCATTACATTTCTCTGTGTGGCGATTACCTCTAACAGTGTTTACCTGTTTTATTTTTAATACATACTTTAGGCTTTAACACAATATGTGTGCATACCGATATTTTTCTCGGGACAGACAAATTTTTTTTAGTAAGTTAAGGATCATATATCCGCATGACAAGAACTAGGAGGAGAAATACCCTCGTGACACACTGACAAATCAATAATAAATATCAAATTTTGCATTAAGACTTAATTAAGCATGATTTTAAAGTAATTAGAACGCTCGTTTAAAATCAAATCGTACATTTTTCTGGATTATTAAATGTTTTCTGATGTATTTAAAGAATTATCGCATCTTCCAAGTAATAACAACCACTTTAATGGCTGTAAGAATAATATCTTTAATCTAGTATGCTTAATCTTTCTAGTAAGTACACTCAACAGTTAACAGTGCAATTTGAATGAGGAGATGCTGTAGAGTAAGATTCTTTCTAAGCAGTGAGGAATGATTTTTGAAGCTATGTACTTGCAGAAATCAACTTTTTTCGCAAGTTTGATATTTGGGTGTAACTCTTTAATGCTTTTCAGGTTAATAACCAATTCAATATAAAGTATTCACATGAAGAGAGTAGGATTAAGCAACAGTTGAAGGTTCTCATGATTCTTCTGTCACAACAAAATTAATATGAAGCATTTTATTGGAGAAAGTAAGACCGAGCCCCAAATAATATTAGCTTTATGTTTCTTTTCAATCCCACATTTGGTCAATATTCATGTAAAAAATCATGCAATCATTTCGTCTTTTGATCTCTAAATTTTGAAAATACTCTTTCCACATTTTGAAAAAGATTTGTATGATCGAATTTAACCAAAATGATTTGAAAATGCAAAAATAATTATATTCCATGCGAATTTTGCAAATATCAAATTACATATTATTATTGTTGTTAGGTTAGTTTGCCATATTGCCATGAAAGTTTCAAACATTTCAGACTATATAAACATCATTTTAAAACATACATACCTTCAACTTATGACAAGCTATGAACGACCAAAAATTCTTCTCCCTTGACAAAAGTAGGTGAGTAGTAGTAAGTAGGTGGATAAGCAGGTTGTTAGGAAACGGATAGCTCTGAACAAAGAAAAATGCTTTAGACAGCAGCTGGCAGTGTTTTGGTGTAAAAGTGAGGGAAAAATCCCATGTGTTGTGAACACTCTCTTCCGATGCAATTCTGCTGATGGACGGAAACGGAAGCTTTAGCTTTTTATACTTCATTTATAAAAATTCTTACAAACAAACACTACCAAATTTAGTTAAAATGTCGCTCACTTCATGTAATTTGAATTCGTTGCTAGTTAAACATGAACTCTGTATATTTTGCTATAAAACTGTTGATTGTTGTGATACATCAATAAAAAATGCTGACCTCATAAAGTTTGTCAAATTTGCTGAAAGATTTTTGGGAAAAAGTAAAGAAAGACTTTAGAAGTTGTCATTAGATATCTTTAAAAGTAACGAATTCTTAGGTTATTACAAAGACTGCGGCATCATAATTGATAAATTTTGTGATCTCTAACATCTATTGAAGTGCATCGAGTTAGGGTTAGAATGGAGGTTGGATACGCTCGTGAAAGTTATGCAATTAGCAAATAAGATGCTTTCAAGGATTAAGCAGTTACGAGACGTCTTTAACCGAGAAGAAAAACGTGGAAGTGATGGATATGAAGATAGTGCTCGCATAAAGTTGAAAACGTTCAAATCTGTTCGAACTGAGTTCCAAGGAAAATGTGAGTTCCAAATTACTACTTCATTGTGGGTTATAGTCAATTCTAAATTGTGAAAAGGAAAACGTAATTGATAGGAGTCGTTTCTTTTAACTATAGGTGCGCGGAAACATTTAAATTCTACACCGCAGGTAGTCCTAAATCGAATGAAGAGAACCACAACACAAAATGCTCCGTTGCTAGAAACAATTAGAATACTGGAAAACTGGGATGCTCCTCTTCACAGAACGAAGGCTCGAAACTATTCCTTGGGTGGACCATGTCGTTGGCCGCTGTGTCTCTACTGGCTTCAACGACAACAACTGGGATCCTGCCGGAAGTCTATTCAGAACCAGACTGTCTGGAAGGCCCTGACGATAGTACGTTTCCTAGCTCTCCTCCAAATGACGTTTTGGATAATGACAAAATTGGCCCCACAGAAAACTTGACTCGTGAAAGGTTTGACAAGAAGACATTAGCTAAGTATTCATTATTATGTAAACTTTATGAATTTCAAATTAATGCGCGTAATATATTGTAGGGGTACAAGTGAAGAGGATGTTAAAATAGACATTGAACCATTCTCTGATAGCAAAAGATTCCTGGTTCCCAAATCTTCATTTCCTGCAGACGAGGTACTTGAAGAACTTCCACTAGCTAAACTGACAAACGACATTTTCTTCTCCGACCATGAATCCTTCTCACAAGATGACAATATCTCTCTTGCTGCTGGGTACAATAAATAAAAATTCTCGTATTTACATAATCTTGAATACAATAATTAACTTCTTCCATATAATCTAATTAAACTTAAACTGTGGTATTATTTTGTAATATGGACAAGGAGAGGAATTAAGAAATCCTCTGGAAATGGTTGATGAGCAAACTCTGAGCGCTTCAGTAATCGAGAATTATGAAGATAAAGGAATCTTAGCGCCAGTCATTGCAAGCATTGAAAAGCACCTCACCAACCAATTATTGACAACAAAACAGTTATCTTCTCCTAAACTTATTTCGCGAATGCATTTATTATATTTGAAACGACTTGCCATCTTTATTCTTATTGTTGTTCATTTAATACTTCGCAATAATTAGTTTACTGAATAAAATAAGATTATGCATTTATTGCATTATTGATCATTCCCAGCAACGAATAGTTTTTGCAAAGCCAAACTGAAACGATAACATAATTTATCAGAACACCAGTGTGCTATATAATTTATTTGAAGATTTAGCCTTTCCACCTTCAACTATTTAGTTTAATTTAGATGATAGTTCAAGGCGGATAAATGTGAAATGCTATAATAAAATGTGAGTACATTGTCTGTCAAATAGGTGGTTCATGTTTTAAAAATCACAATGTTTTATTCCTGTATACTTGAATATAAGCTTGGTGATCAATAAACCCTGACGGGTAGTAACACTGTGGAGACATTGACAATCAACACAACAAAGAATACAATTATATGGGATTTTGCAAACGCATTTATTATATTTCAAACAAATTGTCTTTTTTATTTTGATTGCTGCTCAAGTAATACTACGCATTATAATCAGTTTACTGAATAAAATAAAATCATGCATTTAAATTCATTTAAGAGTGTTTCAGTGTATTGGGTAAAGGTTAGCCTTCATCTTCTGGTGGTGCTCAGTCGAAATCTTATTGTCACTTGACTGACATTTGGTCTTTGAGCTTTGGCAAGTCCGGGTTCTTTTTGGATTGGGATCCGCAAGCAACCTCAGACTTAAAATTAAGATCAATAACCAAGATGTTAATGCCACAACCCACCTAGAAATTAGTTTAAAATTCTATGATATATCCAGTTGTTTACCACAATCATGAACACGATTGCTAGGAACGCGCAAAAAATCTTTGTAAATTGAAATCGTCTCATGTTCCACTCTAATTCAATGCTTCAATGCTTTGGTATGAGTAGCTATCAGCGTGTGTGTATCGGAGCGAGTTGGTTTGTATGAAAATGTTGTATTGTATTGTACAAACAAATGTTTATGACTTATTAAATGACTTGATAAAACCTGGAGTAGACAAAGGATCATTAAAAATTACTTACATTCATCCTAACCAGTTGTATAAATTAATAACAAGCTAATAATATCCCCTGAAACGAAGTCTTCTTACCATGTCTAACTAACCTTTAAACGAGATTAGGAAGTGAATCCGAGGATTAAGTTTTGATTCAAATTTAGTGATAAATCAGTAATGGTCGTATTATTTTGTCCATGTTGAAGTAGGAATGTTCTTAAACTAAAGACCACTACTATAGTATGTTCCAATATGGAAATACAGATGTAATCAAATGTTTTTCTTATTCTTGGCAAGATTGCTGTCTTTATTCAGGTTGTTGTACATTTTTTACTTTCCAATTTGATACGCATAGTGTGTAAAGTAAAATCTTTCATTTATATTCATTTATCTTCATGTAAAAGAATTTCAATTTATCTAAATTACAACGGACCAGCTGCAACAGTACCAATCGAAATCTTATCTCCGGTTATTGTCCGATGCCTTTTGCATTTCCGTGTGTAATTTTGATTTGGATTTACAAGCACTCTTAGAAATTGAAATGGAAGTCAATAATCAAAAGGCTTAAACATCGTGTCACAACCACCAACAAATTATAATAATATATTTAAGAATTCAAAGTTGTGAGTTGTTTCTTTACCATAGTGATGAACGTGAGTGTAAAGAAGATGCTTAGAATATTTGAAAATCGAAATGTTATCATGCTGCCCAACGATTAGATGACGCTTTGAAAAGGAAAGATCGAAACATGTCAGCGTGTCTGTAGTAGCAGAGCGAGTTGAGTTATTATGACATTAATAGAATGATGATTTGGACGAGACAAAAGTGGATCATAAAAGATATTAACATATCTATGGTTTCATAGGTAACTGAGTTACGCAGGTTTACTTTTTAACTTGATGGTTATTTTTTACACAGACAAACTTTATATTTACCAACTTACAGAACAGATTGTTCAAGCGTTATTAATTGCTACCATTGAAATTGATTGTGTTCATAATCTATGATAAAAAGTAATGTGATATAAAATATGATGATAGTGTATGGAGTGGGAGTGTCTATCTCATAATCCATTTTATTGAAAATATATAGAGAATTGTGAACATTAATGACATTTTATTTTATTTATGCTGTGCCCATTTTTTCAAAAACAATAATTCTCACGATTCAATGATACATATAATATATGCTGCACCAGTTGTACTCACATTCTTAAAAACATTGACTGTAGAGCGTTCTTGTGAAACAAGTGAAAATGTGTTTTGGGCAGCTAAGGTTGGTTGGAATATTTTCAATTGGAGTGAAAAGTGAGGATGTATATTTTGAGCGTCTCTGGAATTGGTGCGCATTTTAAAGTTTTGGGCTTAAATTTGAAACTTTGGAAACAAAGAGACCTTATTTCTGTAAAAGAAGAATCTGTAACATTTAGTCCTAATAATGGTAATTTAGGAAGCAGATTGTCATCATTCATCCATCGCACACAATAAATTCAAATATTGTTTCCAGATTTTTGACACTACTAGTCGGACTAGCGATTATGGTTCCAAGTTTAATGGGGGTCTGTGGTAAAAGACGATAAATGCATATATGCCTCTGGGGTACTCGAGAAATATGCAATATCAGAAAAGTAACACCACTTTTTAGCTAGGGAAAAACTGCAAACAATATTTTTCGCTTTTGCAGGACATAATAAACTTGTACTAATTTTACTATCACCAGTGAAACTTATGAAAAAAAATTCTTGCAAGGCCATAAGGAAACGATAACATAATATTTGAGAACAAAAGTGTGTCATATTTTAGTACAATTTAGCCTTTCCACTTTCAAACTACATATTTAGTTTCATTCGATGATAATTCAAGGTGGATATGTAAGAAAATATGTATCATGTTAATGCGAAATGAGAGTACTTGTCTGTCAAATAGGTGGTTCCTATTTAAAAAATCAGGATGTTTTGATTCCTGTATGCATGAATATAAGTTTGGTGATAAATAAACCCTGGCTGGCAGTAACATTGACATGCGACATTACATAAATATACAATTATATGAGATTTCGCAAACGCATTTATTATATTCCAAACGAATTGCCTTCTTTATTCTGACTGTTGTTCATGTATTTTTTGTATTATAATTAGTTTGTTGAAAAAAGTAATATCATGCATTTATATTTAATTAGGAAAGCTTCAGTGCGTTGGGTATACGAAGGCCATCTTCCATGTTCCAATGGTGTTCAGTTGAAATCTTATTGTCAATCCTTTAGTATAATTGCTTTGGCCTTTTTCACATCCGCGGTATCTTCCTTTGGGGATTTGGACCCACAAGCTACCTCTGCCTTAAAATGGAAGCCAATAATCAAGAGGTTAATGTCACAACCCACCTAGAAATTAGTCTAAAATCCAATGATATATCTAGTTTTTACCATAATGATGGAAAGGATTACGACAGACATACAGAAAATCTTTGCAAATTGAAAACTTCTCATGTTCTACTCTAATTCGGTAATGCTCTGAGATGAGTGAATACCAGCGTATGTGTATCAGAGCGAGTTTGTTGGTATGAAATATGCTGTATTGTGCATGCAAACAAAGGTATGTGGCTCATTTAATGAATTGATAAGATTTAAAGGAGACAGTAGACCATTAAAATTTAAATGCATATAAGCAGTGAAATAAATTAACGACACTGGTTTATTGTATTAATTGTTATTTTTACGATGACAAACAGACATTGATAATTATTTGTATACTATGTAGCACTGATGAGTACTCAATTATTACTATTTACGATCAATGAAATTAAATATGTACATATTAGATGACAACTATTGATATGATAGTGTAAAGGGTTCCTATGCTGTAATTCTTTCTTTGCTTAACTCCAATACTACATGCATATACTGTACTACTATAATTCTTTATTTCGACAATACTATACTACTAAACTATACTGTTGTTGCAAATTGCATAATGACGTAAGTTTTGTGACAGTATTTCAGAATGCTATATACAGGGTTCTGGATTCAGAGAAAAATTCATATATGTAGAAGATAAATTTGTGAAATTCTAGTGCATTATGGTTCTATGTAGTAGATTAAATGCTGGCAATGTGTTGTTGGTGAAACTTGCGTAAATATGAAAAGTGCTTTGTCTAGGCATCTACGTATAATGTTCATACACCATACACGTTGTTCTGTTGTTGTGACGCAGGAATCCAGGATCCAGGTAGGGATTGAGCTGTCGGTGTCTCCAGTTTATGTGCCATCTCCTTTGTCTACTTGAAGCATGAACATGGATCCCACCATGCCGACAAACTAAAAAATAGAAATAAAAGCATAGTGTTACGATACAATAGTAAAATATCATGCAACTCTCCTTCTGGGATATGATACAATAGAAGACTGAAAAATTGTTCTTGATTACCTTCACAATGAAGCTTTCTCCCATGATGAATTCACCAGTGCCAAGTCCCAACGGCTCCGCTTTCATTTTCTTAAGAACGTACTTGGCTTTTTGGAGAAAGTTCGAATTTTCACTGCGAATAGCCTGGTCTATGATCCTTTGCTGGAAAGTTGCGTTCTAGGAGAATGGAAATCAATTTGTTTGTATGACTATTTGTTTGTACTTACTATAATTGTCGTATGTATTTAATAATGTCATTCAGATGCAGTGTGTTCAGCTTACATATCCATGTGACTGTTTTGCAATGTAGTACGCAATTGACACCTTGACAACGTTGTAGAGGAGGTACGCAAATTGTGTGGAGTTAGCCCGGTTTTCTAGGATTCTCATGAGGAAGTAGGCACACAACATCGCATTACGTACATGCATCACCTTAAGCTGTCCATCCATTTCAACATTGATTGGTTTGTTGGCTTCCGCGAGTTCCTTGTAATGCGTCCATGCACCATTGAGAGATTCCAGGGTCACATCGTTACTTTCACTGCCGTCTTGGTGAAGGTCATCTTGCTCCATCATTTTCTTCCGTCGGCGGATGTTCTTGAGAAGACACCAGGCAACAACAATGATCATGTTGATAGCCATGTCCAACACCATACTGTGGCTAAAGTCCATGAGGATCTGCATGGTAGCCATGGTCTGCAAAGCCCTTGTGTCTGATGGGAGAGTGTTCAAGATGAAATCGGTTTTGTTGAAATTTGCGATGTCGTCTGTTTTCCAAAAGTATATAGCAAAGCCGAAGGAGTGAGACTTTTCTTCAACCATTTTCTCAATCGACCAATTTTTTATTGCAGTGTCCAATCCCGCTTTTAAGATGGATACAACAATCGTCATGAAAATCATGACGTACAACATGGCCTTCTCTTTTTTCTCAGCTCTGATATCTTCACGGGTTTTTGGTAACTTGTTCAACGCATCCAGTTTGGTAACCATTTTTTCGATTTTGTCATGATCAAATCCGAACATGCGAATCATGCAGATGATGGTGAGAATGGCAATGATTTGGAATCCGAAGCTGACGAAATTCATGATGCCTTCTTCATAGAGAAAGTAGAGACAGTGAATTTTTGCAGTGAAGAATGAACGCAGGAGTGCAAAAGCCACTCCAACCCAGAACACCATCTGCAAATTTTTCATTTTAAAATGGGCATTTAATTTTTCCTCCATAAAAATTCCCTAAACCTTATGCACGACATATTTTTGCATGAAAACTTCATTAAGGTCATACTTATACTTGTGGGAATAATGCTGTGCTTGTGCAACAAGCTGCTCTTACTCTAATATTGAAACACATTCTCGCAGACCCGACGCAAAGCTAGTTCATTAGGCTTGCCCTTGCACTATCTTTTCTTCGTTCTACTAGTGTGGCCGTCTGCTAAATGTAAGCAGTATGGTACTATTACCATTGACCATGTTAAACTATTGACCATGTCAGTTCTACTTGCAATGTTGCAATAGGGTCCCCAGCCTGTTGCGTCAGACATAAAGTTCACATGAAGCAAGCTTACATAGAGTCGACAGATAACAATTAAATACTTTAACTGTGGTAATTATAGAGGGAAACATACAAGCTGATTACTACATATTGTCTGCTTCCAAACATGGATCCTATCACATTTGTAATTTTAAATATGTATACGTTGCCATATTGCATGTAAAAAATTAGCTAAACTATTAATTTATCCATAAAAAAGATATATTTTTTTCATAAACAGCGTAATTATGGACTTGGTTTTCATAAAATAGTATAAGGGAAAACGATACATTTTTATGTGAGCCAAAAATGCATGCTTACCTTGACAAGATAATCGATGATACGTTCCCGCATGGTTAGAGGAACCCTGGAATCCCAGCTTGGATTGAAAGTGCTCCTGCCCATGTAGTACAACTGTTGGAGAAAGTTGCGAAAAAGGTTCCCTTCGTCTTTCTTATCAACTTTTTCTTCCTCCATTGGAATCATCACCATATCCCGATTGGTCTGACTTCTTCGTTGTCGAGCATTTTGCGATGGTAGCCCTCCAGACGCTTTGTCACCACGAGTTCCACTCTCGAACACATCTCTCACTTTTGCTCGAAATCCACGGCTTTGGATTCCACTGCGTTTGAAGAATTGGCGACTTTGTTTCTTAGGGACTTTTTTGGAGTCTTCCTGTTCAATGAAGAACGATGAGATGTTGCTTATGGGGTCTCCAGAAGTTGGGATTGAAGTATCTCCACGTCCCCCAGACTCAAGATGAGCGATGTCACGACCGCTGCTCACAGAGCCTACTTGAATTCTTCTTGAGGTCAGAGGTACTCCCTCCGCCCAAAGGTTAGAGTTTGCCATTGTA
>JAQIXW010001650.1:0-18314 GCA_034700685.1 Willowsia buskii | reverse complement strand
TAAAAATGACAGTTTTGATTATGCATGTAAGGCGACAAAGCATTGTAAAGTGTCACTTCGTTTATGATTGCTTTGATGATAATCACCCTTTTAGCTAATCAAGATAACAATTCAGTGCCTTCCTAAAGCTATAAATTTATTATAAAGATATTTTGCTTATCATAATTGTGTTTCAAAGACATCTTGACAAAAATGCTTCTAGCAAGTTTTTTTGTGTGATTGGTCGCCTAATTCTCAACCGAGGACAATTAGACAAGAAACTATCTTGGTTTTTTTTATGTGATCACGTAAATTGCTTCCAGATTTTCTTAAAACTTCCCTTCAGTCAAGACAATAAGGCTTTTCCTTGTGTCATGTTCCCTATTACAGCATAGGAACTAACAAATTTTTTTACAAGAAAAAGATGCGGAACAATACTGTGCGCAGTGAGCGTCATCAGATTTTGCATTCCAATCATTTGCGTGCAACATCAATAATAATAGGCATTCCAAATTGTAGTTTCATCGCTGCACAATAATTTCCTTAAAATGATTTTTTTTCTGCAAATCATCCGAGAGTCAATGAGGCATGCGAAAATCATTTGTAGACAAACCACAAACTTTCAAAACGTGTGTTAATGTTGATTTTGAATTTAGATGCGCTCCTGTGTGCATTCTTTGATTTGCGTTTTATGCCCATATAAATAATCCTATAAGTCGTTTATATATTCATTCCTCCTTTGGAATAAAATCTTAAAAAAGCTGAAGAGTTTTACAATGACTGCAATGTATCTTTAATGACAATGTATGTATTGTGTTAACACGACGTGTGAATAAAAATTCGTCGATTGAACCAAGAATTTTTGTATTGTAAAAATCAAGTGCGGATGGTGATATTATTCGACAATAAAACGCAAATGTGTGTGAGTATTAGGTAGGCAAGTATTTCTACTTATATTTTTCAGTTTGTTTTTGGAGTAGGCAATAAAGTGAAGAGGGTAATAAAAACTGGCTAAAAATGCAAATATTTGTCAACAGTTTCGTGTACGCTATAAAATGCAACTGTGAGCATAAGCAAGTAGTTTTTTTTACTTTCTAATAAAAAAAATTTGCTAAAAGTCAACCAAATGAATGCCATAGTATTTGCAAAAATCTGCAAAATATTGCCACTTTGTGTCTCTGTTGAAGTATGTACACAACACGGAATGTTGCTCCTCCAACGAGGAGAGGGCTCATCAGAATTTGCAACAATGACATGGAAGAATAAAAAAAGATTTGCTTTAAAATCTTTAGAAAATGCGTATTCACGTGCTAAGTCACCGTCTTATTTCAATTTCAATAGAAGGAAAAAGGAAGGAGGGAATATGTTTTGTTTCCTGATTTTCTAACAAGTTGGGTGTATATCCAAATGCTTATTTTCGATCTTCTCATCCAATATTACAGATTTCAAATGTACCTTAATATTTTAGATAACAAAGTCATTCATAATCACTTTTGTTATGAAAGATTGTTAATCGTAGTTTCCCGATATAATTGCTGATTTTCTTACTTTTAAAAACTTGTTACGACCATGTTTACGTTTCTAGCTTCTCGTGGCCATTAATTCGACTTTATTGGTAAAAAGGTTTTGAGCGGTGACTCATACCTTATCATAAAGTTAACCTCAGCCAGTCAACTGTTACGTGTTGTGAATGAGGGTACATTACATGGTGGTGGTCTATTAGCTGTATTTACTCCTTTGAGAAGCGAAAATAATGTCCACAATTAATAATAATGTGAACGCTTGCTGCCATTAAATTCGAATAAGCATTATTGATAAAATAAAGAGTAAAATCTGTCCACCAAGTCGAGTACATGTTTTCTCAGATATTAATTCGATTTGGTTTAATTTCCTATCATAAAAGCGAAAACGTCTTGTTCGCTGAAAAAAGAGTGTCTGATGAATATAATGATGATGGGAAGTATTGCAAAAGTGTGATGTACAACAGCTACATATATGCATTTCAGTTATGCGTGACGATGATGAATCCGTCTGTGGCTGTTTACGATCTATGATATCGCAGTTTCTTTGCTAGTCTAGTTAATACTGCCAATAAGACAAAGCGTAAAAAGAAGAGATTTATGGGCACCACGGGGATTTTACGATTTCTTCCGTCCGTGATCTCATCAGCATAGCTTTTCAATTAGAGAGGAACCATAATGGCAGCATCCCATAATATGTATGTACACTGTGCGCACATTATACCTACCTTTGTACATGTTTATATGCAATAATAGAAAAACACACAGTTATTATTATGCATAATATTTTGTATAATAACAGCAGCAACACAAATACAACAGTCGTCTCCATCTACGCAAACTAAAAGAAACATTTTGACATTTTATTGAACCATTTAACTGCTGTTTCGGGCAGAGAAATAAGAAATTCACACTCCCCATTACCATTAAACTGTTCGAATAAAACTGCTGAACAAGTGATTCCATCCTTTCTTCATCATCATCACTATGGTCCCCTATGGAACAGTTTAAAATTCTCATAAAAATCCTGTTTACACTCCAATTTAAGTGGTTCCAGATTCATCATTTAGTAAAAATAGATTGGTGGAATGGGATTGTCGTCTGTTATTTGATGCAATGATGACAGTATAGCGGAAGGGTCAAATGGTTGTAAAATTTGTTTACTGCAAAAAGATTTCAAAATCTTTTGAAGTACACTATCATTACCACAATTATTCCCATAATTTCATGTTTGAAAACCTTACCGAAAAACACTAAAACTTATTTTTCCTGCTTTTTCCACTCTCCTTTGCTCCTTTTATTTTTCTCGTATGTGAAAGAAAACTCGTCCAAATGAAAACGAAAGCTTTGTATACATCCTGCTCCTGTTTAACATGAAGAAAGAGCCGGTGGGTCATGTTTTTTTTCAAGAACAAGGAAGGTTACTACAACTACTTACAATTCACTACAACAATACGATGATAATGTCTGTCTACACTTATTACCTAAAATATAAGTGGCATGGCAGGCTACACACAATAATAATGCATCATGCATATTACATTTATTTACTAAACCCATTATCCATCTTCTGCTGTCTTCTTTTTTTCGCCGCCTTGATGCTTCTTCTTCTTTGCAAACAACTTTTACTCTGCTTTGCAAAGAGAGAGAGAGAGCAAGTTTACTTTCCTGTAGAAATGGAAAGGAATCAACCGTAACGGGATTTCACGCAAATGAAAATGAAAACTGGTGTGTGATGGGTTTCATGATGAGGATGATATACATATTTTTGCCTTGCCTATTTTTTCTCCGTCGTCATCCCATATCTCCGTCATTATCCGAATCTATCTTTTTGGCATAGCCATCATCATTTAGTTTTTCTACTTATTGAGCAAAGCACAAGATTTTAAGCTGAATGGCAAGACCGACGATGATGAGGATCATCATCGTCTTGATGTTTGCATGCTTTATGTTTCATTTTTCATCTCATGTGTTTTTTTTTTAATTCTGAGATTTAAAAAATGGTTTGTGTCTGCGCGATTCGCTCTGTGCTGTTCATACAGAAATATGGCTAGGGAAAGAATTTGAAAGATGCATCCCTACAAAACAGATAAGCTTGCAGGTATAGAGAGGCCTAGGGCAAATTTTTCCTACTTGTTTGCACTCAACAAGGCAAAAAGTTCTTTGACTTGCTTACTCGCATATTACAACTTTACTTGTTGTGTTATCGACTAGCATGCAGCATACTTTAGCTATCTACGATTCAGTTAATTCATTCAAAATAGAAGATGTAATATGGTAAGCTCTCGCACAACAACATGAAAATGTTGCCCAAAAAAATCCCCGCACATAAAGATGGAAAAGCTGCACAAAAGAGTTTTATTTTTATTCCTGCAAGTTCAACCCGATTGGTGCAACTAGTGTTGTTGGTCACTTTACTCATGTTTTCTTCTCTTGCTCGGCCGTCACCTCATCTCTTCTCATGGTTGTACGTATATAGCTGTGTATCATGTCATATCTTTGATTAGGTATCTAGGTATCTCTGCTCACTCTCCATCTCACTCTCTGGCAGCAAACCTCTTCGTGGTATTTATGCAGGCACGATTTTGCGTTCCAAAACTCGGTCAACCTTCAACTCTTCTTTTTTCCTATTTTTGTTCCTGGAGTTTGTTTACCTTACAAGATTTTCAACTTATCACCAAAATTACTCATTTTGTAGTACTCTTACTTTTTCGTGGACTATTCCCAAATAACAGATATGGAATAATAATGTATACAGGGAAAATTCCTTGACCAGTTCATTCACTCATATTGTCGATTTTCTATTTTCCTCATACGCATCCTTAACTGGAGAACAATGAACTTTAGCCTTAATGACAATCAATTGTCAATGTCATGAGTGATGCCATAATATCTAGTAATGTATCCCTCTCATTCTTCTCATTACCATTATCTCACTAATTGAGTAAAAATTGATTATTTGATCTTGGAACAAGAATATATCATCTTGGTATGAAAACTGTACCAAAAATTATTATCTAGATTTGTCTATCCATCATGTGGAATGGCACTATTAATTTTTCCACCTAAGAAGTTTACTCACTACTACAACTCATCTGTATAGGAATCATACCACATGACAGTATATTATCTCCAGATCAATGTCGACAACAACGGTTGCTCTGTGTCATGATCACGACGACGACGGTGATGATCATGGCTGATTCTTCATATACATAATATACTCCTCAGAATCACAAAACAAAGTGGCCAAGAGACAGAGCAAGGTAAAACCTCTTTGAATGACATAACAATTCATCTCAGCCTTAGCCTCAGCAGCCTATGATGATGATTGAGCAAGGTAACTTACTCTGAAGAGATGATCATGGCAACGCATCTCATCTCATACATACCTAATCTCTCATTTCGCTTGTATCTTCATCCCTACCAAAATCCGTCCAAGCAAGTGTTCCTACTACTGGTTATGATAGACAGAGATGCAGAATGGTAGATGAGCAATATGAGCGTGTGTTCACTTGCTCTTTTTCATTTTATCGTCGAGAAGCGCAAACATTATGTCGACGGCGGAGTACGTGTTTATGTGCCTACATTGTACAAACAATATATTGTGTTTGTGTATTTATTAATATTATTTTCTTCTCCTCTTTTCTTGCTAATCATTCATTTCGATGGTGATGATGATGATCACGATGATGATGAGAAACCCTAGCACAAAACGTCCTTAACATCAAGGAAGGATACACATCTGCATATTAATGTGGAAGTGATTGAGTCAGCAGCGTTTTCGCTGATTATTATTATCTCGCAGACGTACACACACTTTTAGAGCATACCAATTTTCAGATTAGCTCAATTTTCACATATCCGCAGCAAAAGAAGGTGTTTCGCTTAGACATGCTATATTACGTTATGCCATGCATGCAGACATATAATATTGCAGTTTGTTTGCCTATTTTGGAAACTTTGTATTCCCAGCGATAATGCGTATTTACACCTCAAGTCTGGCGCTATCATAATCATATTAGAATCTTTTGCACTGTTTATTCCTCTTCATCGAAAAAATCATGGTACTTTTACAGCCAACAGAGAAACAATAAGGATAAAAGAGCCTCACTCAATCCCAAAAAGTGACGGCAGTGGTAGTAATAGTTGGGAAGGGAATATGGGATGTATAAAGATAATAATGTTGTTTGTGTTGCGCTGTACTTACATGAATGGAAAATCTGTATCATCATCATAAGTAATCGCTCGAGCTCCCTCCTGTAAAAATCCCTTTCATCCAATTTTGTTCACTGCATACGTAAACAGTAGCCTTGGCTAAGGTTAGCGCTATATTATCATTGACATTATCAATCGTTTCAAGAAAAATATAATCATAGTGATGAAAAAGGAGTACGTGCGCGCACAAGTTAGGTTTGGTTGTGTAGTGGAAAAGGAGTAGGCAACAGGCGTTCTTCTTCATCGTTCTCAGAAGAATCTTTTTTTTACACGGATATCCTCGCTTCTCTATACACTTATTACTCATTTGAAGCTTATGCATCACTACGTTTCTTTCCAGTTGTAAATTAGTTTAATCGCATATTTTTCTCCTCTAATGAGCCTAATAATAAACACTTTAATATGCTTTAGATAATATTATTATTTTCCCAAAAACGAAAGAAATAAACAACGGGTTGGTTTCGTGTGTGCGAGATTTCACACAAAGTGTCTGGCTCTGTCTAGAGGTCAGAACAAGAGAGGAGTTGAGATTATTGGGATAAAAATAAGTAAATTTTTATTGCAATGACCATGTGTGCTTGATGTATTCAAAGATAACAATACATAATATTGCACGGTATTTTCAGAGCTCTCAATCAAATATATATAGGTAGTTATGCACAAACAAGTAAAAATTTAACACATCCAACTTACAGTCAAAAAGGATTGATAAAAAAACACACAAGCATCCATCATCATCACCAGTACTTCCCATTGAACAAATTTTTTCTCTTATTTCATTTTCAAGCGAAAAATGAAGAAGGACTTCTCATACATTTACACATTGCAGGTTCATTTGGTGCGCGATTTTTTTTCCATCAGTCTTCTCTGTATATATTTTTCTGTGAAATATTGACAAAAACAATATCCCTATATCGATACCTATTTTTTTACTTCCACATGCATAGTTCTGCAATGAGGAGTAATGTGATTTACTTCCACGCACTATGTGGCTATATTGTACTGACATGCTATACGATATAAAAGTGATGGTTATTGATATACAATAAGGATAATTGTGCGGTGATGATGATGATGATGATTATTATTATGCCTTGTTATGCGAGACCCTCAAATTTGAGCATTGGCAAGGATACTCGAAGACCAAGTATGAATGGTAGAAATACACACACAGACATATACTTTTTTTCTATTGTGGTAGTAGCAGGGAAGCATTATATGATATTATTGTCCTAGCTGCTGTTTTGTTTTCTCAGCAGCACCAGAAGAGAGTCAAGTGAAGAGAATTTTTTCATTGCAACTTGCAAGAGTCTGGCTGAAGGATAGCCCTCAAACACTGCATTGACATAGGCTTTCATATTAGCTCCACCAGCATTATCACTCCTTTTTGTTGGGAGAGTGAGTAATGTGTGTGGATGTGGCTTCAAGTTCTTTCACAGAAAATTTGTCTATATCAAGTAAATAGCAAAATACTGCTGTACACCACATTAATCCATATTACATCTTTTATTGAATAAAGAAGGTGCGTTTTTATATGCTCTTCCACGCAATGTAAAAAAGCCATGACAATCACATTACCACCACACACACCACCAGCATTGCAATAAACAACAACGAGCAAAAGACTCCCAAACATTGCAATTGTCTAGCAAGCAAGTTTCCATCATTTTTATAGCGTAAATATAAAGCAGTACTAGCTAAAACACTTGGTTTTCCTTGTACTTGCCATGCAATATTACACACTCTCAGGTAAAAATCACATGGCGACTAGCATTGCAAGTCCAAGACCGCTTCAAAAAATCAACACACTCAAGAATTGTCTGTATTGTTGTTGTTGTTGTTGTGCGAGGCACAAGAAGGAGAAAGATTGCAAAGAATATTATGCAGAGGGAACCAAAACTCTAAGGATTTTACAAAGATCTTTTTTTCGCCTCTTCTCTTAAATCTTGTGCGAGAACAGAAATGACTAAACCAGAGGGTGCAGAAGAGAGTGAGTCTTACTGACGATGAGAGAGCAATACAATACAAGTTATCGTATTATTATTATTACAGCATTACCATTTATGAGTAGCATTGACGCGCTTTTATATAGACTGAAAGGTATGCAAGGATACGAGCGAGGACTCTCGACAAAACTACAAAAAGGATTATATATTTAATGTAGAAGCATTGCTTATAATACACACAAACTTTTCATGATAATCTCTCGCCGTTTGTTCTCAGTCAGTCTGCTGTGTATACAACTTGCATAGATGATGCGGTTTAGGCATAAACTTTATATGTGTTTATGCAGAGGAATTCAGCATAGGCAAATTTTTTCTCTCTTCTTCTCTGTGCTTTTTCATATATAACTTTGCTATGCTCATGTTATTCTCTGTGTATTGCATACACTTAGGCCAATGCAATTCAACGTAAGTAATGTATGGCGTTGATGATGACGATGATGGTATGTGTCTGTATAGAAAACGTAAGTGAGGGATAATATTATATGCTTTGCAAATCTCTAAAGGTTGAGTGACGAGAAGAGTGAGGCTGAACGAGATGCCCTTTCTACTTGTGTTGTTAGTTTATAGTCAATTGTCTGTCCACACAGACATGTGCTCCGGCGAGTGTGTGTAGTAAACGATTCCAGCATGCGAATTGGCATGGGTTTTCCTCATTTCGAAAAAAAAAATCATATTCCCCTACTCAAATAAACCATTGTACATGGTAGTGTGAACCCATTTGAAATATTAGGGTTTTTAATAGAAGGGGCCTCCTAATTAAAATTTTATGAAGAGTGACCCTTCCTCATGCTTCCGCAAATTAGGAGTGTTGGTGACATATCCGAACAGTGTGTTGTAAACAGGAAGTGTAGGAAAAACGGAAAAAAGGATTGTTGAGTGAGGCTAGCAAAATCGTGTGAGGATTTTGGTCGGATGAAGTTTTTGCTAGTGCTCGTTTTGTGTCTGGATACACTGGAGAAATTGGAAATTAACGGTTTTTACATTTTTGATTGGGTGTATTGTGAAAAATATCTGGAATAGATAATTTGTGGATTTTAAATTTTTATTCGAAAATTGGCCGAAATTTCAAAATACTTTCTTCAAGATTTCAAACGAGCAAAAACCCATTGGAATAATTTTATCAAAAATTCAAACAGGAAGTTTTTTCATTCAAAAGTTTTCTCAAACAAGTGAATTGACAAAGAAGTGATAAATTTATACGAATTGGCGAGTAAACTATTTATTCACAACTTTCTCCAAAGTTGTTTGTTTCTCTGATTTTATCCAGAAGCGCTTGCATTGACTGGTGAAGTGACGAGAAAGTGAGAAATATCGCATGTAACATTCCAGCATGCGTTTTCATTCTACGGTTCCGGGATTTTTACAGGCCGGTTTCCCAAAACTTTCAAATTCATGAAACCCATTTTGGGACAAAATTTTTCATGGACATTAGTGAACCTCGTAAAACCATTAAAAATAGACTAAACCCAGTTGTGTGAGTGACATCTCAGGAAAAAAAGCAACTCTTTCAGTGACCTTAAGGTTCAGAGAAGAAAGGCCTTTTCCTTTTATTTTCATAGAAAAAAAAGGACCATTGTGTGTGTGTACACATTCATTTGAAGAAAAAAATGAAAACAAATAAAGTGCAATAAACTTTTGAAAAAAACTTGCATAAGACTACATCATCTTACCTCGCCATCAAGAACATCATATGCTCATAGAGCATCCCTCATCAGAAGAAATACACAAGTTCATTTCTTTCTTCAGCGAAAGAGAAGTTGTAATAACAATAATAATAAAAGCAAGGCATGCAAAAGCCTGTACATTATACATGTGTTGTGCGTTGCAGTGATGATCTTCTCTGTTGATCATCATCATCATATTATCCTGATGATTATATGAATATACGTTTGAAAGAGTAATATAAAAATAATAATAATAAAAGTGCAAGTGGAAGTAGACGAAAAAGAAGATACATTACTCACTTACTTCTCTCTACTTGTTGCAGTTTTTGTGGTGCTTTTCGTCGCTCGTAGAAAAAGTTGGTGGAAGTTGTTTCTCGTTTCTTCAACTTAGAAAAAGCATCCCATATACGAGTCTTCTATATATTTATATTATTATATAGTAAAGTAATAGTAGTAATAATCATCGTCATCATCAACACATCACTATCATCAGGCACACCACCACACGATGAGATTTTCAAGTTGCCGATGAGCATGATGAGAAAAGGAAGCAGTTTCATGAGACTACTACTATTTCTCTATTTCTACTACTACGACAACGTTGTTGAGAACAAGTTGCTACTTCTACCACTATCGTCGTCGTCGTGATGATGATGATGATGAAGAGATGAGAGTACGCATGCATTGCACTCGTCTTCTAAACATATATATAAAAACTTCTTGTTCATGTTGCCGTGCTGTTGCCACTACTACTATATAGTATGAAAAAGGGTTTTGCATCTTGCCTCCTCACAGCTCTTTCATATTGCAAGTGAAGGAAAAAAGGAAAATGAGTGGGATGGCTGTATGCAACAAGTGAAATTCTTTGCAATGCGGCAAGGATACATTGACCCCAGGATCAGCCAGTGAAGAATAATAATATTATTGAAGAGATTTTGAAAAAAAGAGGATTTTTTTTCTGCTGTTTTTAAAAATAAATTATATGCAGAAATATTATACGCATCGTGTGTGTATATTATATACTTGAAATGTGAATTAGGTGTTTATTGTGCATAATAATAAATGACTGATGAGACAAAAAAAGAGAGAAGAGGATGTTAATTTTTGCTCTATAAACATACATGTGAAATTATATGACAATATGAATGATGACGAAGATGAGCATTTTTTGACGATTGGTTTATGACAAAGATGTGATATGATTGTTAAGAAATGAAAAGTAATGAATTGTGGCTTAACTTGGGTGATCGCTTATTTTCTCTGGTGACCTTTGAAAATATGCGAAAATATTGATGGTGAAATAGAAATGATACATTAAGTTTGTGCTATCACTAATCAAATGGAATCAATTAGCAAGGAATCTAATTGTGCATCCATTAGAAAGCAGTTGTCTTGAGACTGTCAGTTTGAAGAAATTTCTTGAATGAAAAAAAAACGAGAAGGAAGTGCGTGGAATTCTTATGAGAATTGTGACAAAAGCTTATATTGACGTCTCGTGCCTTGCATGTTCCGAACAGCAAGAGCCTACATGGAAAAATTATTTTTGAGTAATATAATTAATGACAAAAGTGTGTAACGTGTAGTACTTGTGTGAGCTCGTCCTCATATAATCTGCCGTTTATTTTACTCTTGTAATAATTATTCGCTTAATTTGGTGGATTTCAGTAGTAAATATTTCATACTCAAATAAATGATGTGAACGCACATTGAAAAAAATAGTGTAGGATTCCCATTGTTCCTGTTTCGTTTAGTTATTTCCCCCTAGGATGATCCATGTTCTTATTATTGAGTGAGGTTAAAGTGTTACCTTGTGACCTAAAGGATTATAACAGTGAGAGAGATACATAAATAGGTAGATGGATAAGAGCTTAAAGCTGTGTGAAAACGAATTCATTAATTTTTTAGTAGAGTAATTTTCGTGACATTGTAAAGTGGTGACCTACGTGATTTAAACAAATGCTGCTGATGAAGCTACCTACAAATAAATAATAATTTTTGGTGAATAGTTAACAAATGACAGATGTGATTTGGAACTTTGAAGTTTAAAATATTCTCTGAAGGATATAATATAAATAAAGTTGAGATACTAAATAAAGTAAGTTTACAAATATTTTGAATAGTTTTAGGCTTAGTATTTACATCGTCATTTTTTCGTATTTCATTACATTTTAGAATGATAATGTAGTGAAAGTGCGGTATATGGTATGATTATGAAAAGTGCGTTTATGCATTGGGAAGAGGAAATTGAATTTATCATGTTTTATGACAAGTGCTACAACTACTGTTAATTAGGCACATCTAGTAAAAAAATAAGTTTGAATGGTATGTGTGAAAGAGAGATGGAGAAAGAGGACTTTTTTGTGGTGCGATAAGAAGTTCTGGTATGTGAATCCGGTACCATACTTGCTACCAGCACGATTAATTGATAAAGTTTGTGTGTGGGCTCATTGCAATTTTAAATGTTGCCATGTATTCATAATGGGATACAGAGAGAGCGTAAAATGAGTTTTACGAGAAGGCTCAATTAAAAGAAATGTGATTTTGCTTTTCATTCAACGAGATAAATTATATTATCTGAACTTTTTGCTTTACTAGTGGCGAGAGAGTGGGTGTCATGAATGAGTTAATTGTGAGACAAGACTCCAGAGAAGATTTGAAGTATAACACGTTGTTGTCCATTATCCATCAAAAGTTAATCATTTTGCCAAATTAATACATGCAGTGATTTGCTGTCAATATTGTAAATTTTGAGTTCGCACGGGTTTTGTGTTCTTTCCACTGATTAGTTTTCCTTCAGTTCTTATAGAATTGTATGCAAATTCGATAGTTCAAAAAAATCGCGTGAATTCGAAAAAGAAGAATACTTTTGGTGGGATTTATACGAAATTTGTTAAGTAACTAATACAATTTCGATGAAGCTGATAATTATGATGTGATGTAACTTCATCTACAAAATTTTCAAATCATCGCTTTTTTAAAAGATTTCAGTATTGTGCCAAACCCACAATATCATCTTCGTCTATTTCTAAAAGTTCATGTAACTTTTGAACAATCTCTTTAAAATGCACTGTTCGTCTCTCTGCACATGATAGCAATAAAAATTTTGTTTCATGTGTAAATTGTGTACTGTAGGTATTTTTATTCTTCAAAAATCAAAGGTACAATGCTACCTGCTACACATATTCAGAGCCTAAGTGCATTCACACTTAAACTCGCATTTTGTGGCAGAAAATAAATTGTAACAAGATTTAGATAGGCTGCTATTACTCTCTGTCTGCGTATCTATATCAGGATCACCTTTTTGCAACAAAAGTACAATGAATTGAATGAGTATTAGTAGTAGCAACACAGTAGTACCTACTCACGCATCAGAGAGACTCAACTTCTCAAAGTTCATTCACTCATTCATTCAAATCAAACGATAAAAACATATAGACAAAAAATGTAAGCAAGCAAAAGTGTGAGTGTGTGTCTGTTTGTCTGATAGATCATCAGAGAGAGAGAGAAATGATGTGAATGAGTGCAATATTCCATGTCCGCTTTAGTTGGCTTGGCTTACGTTTTGACATGACTTGCGGATGATGATGTTGTTGGTGCGGCTGTTCAAATCTTTAGATATTTTTTTCTCTCTCTAATGATCCAAGCGAAAATAGTTTTTATAGATAAACTTTTGCAAAGATACGTGGAAATAAATTTTGATGATGACGTTGCATTACCGATTTATCATCATGTTGAGGTTGACGATTTTCCCTAATTTATTATCTGTGGAACGTTTGCAACTTTTAATATATTTAAAAAATGGCAACTCTGTCTCCTTTAAGATTTAAACCTGTGATCAAAAATATGTGAACATTTTCCCTTCTCCTTGCAGTGCAAATAAGTATACATTTTGATGACCATGCAAACCAAGTTCACACTTTTAGCTAGAAGCTTTCACGTGCACTGGAATTATAATTAGGGATTTAAAAAATTAATGTGAAGTCACTCCATCATGGTTAGTTATCCTTAAGTTTTAAAGCAAACAAACAATAAAGTCAATGCTATATTTAACTAAAAAATCAAGCCAAGGTTCTGCTATCGCATCATATCGTCATCATTTTAGCAGATTGCCATGCATAAATATATTCCCAAACCGTGTACCAGAGAGTATTAAGCAAATATCGTGTGGGCAGGACAGGTAGGTACACTATGAGACATGATCATAATGATGATCATCATCACTCTTATCCACTCTTGTCCACCAACATGAAAAAGGGTTACAGAATGTATACATTTTGTAGACATATCACCACCATCAACCTTACCAGATAATTCTAATATCAAGTCAGCGGCTGACAATCTTTTTTTTTTTCATATTCCTACCACAAAAGCTGACTGTAACTGGTGTGATAATGGTGGTTATGATGACAAAAAGGCAAAGAGTTTGTATGGAACTGACTCGTCCCTGTTGAAGTTTTCGCCAGTGATCATCATCACATCCACACAGTAGTCAGGTTAGTCAGCGTAGCCAAGCCAGAGTGTTAGATCTGCGCTGTCTCTGCTTTCGATGATGCAGTAACCTAAACCTAGCCAGCTTGAATGGTTTGTTGTTGGCCAAGGTCGTTTCCCTCTCTTCTTCTCGTTGACTGACTCTCTGCTCTCACTGTATATAGAAGTTTGTAACTGCAAAAGTGAATGACGAATCATTAGTATTTACTTGTACAAAATGTCGTGGTCCGTCCCATTCCTGATTCTTTGCTCTTCAACTTCGGTTCTCTGTGTAGCATGCTGTCATAGTGTAGTCGTGTGAATTCGTTTTGATGATGATAAAGTCAACGACAACAACTGGAGTCGTCATGTAGTCAAAAGTTAATAATAATTACGCACACATATTATTATTATGTATCAATGAACCCTACATATTATTAGCTTTGAAGAGTTCATAGATTATTCCAGTTATTACTATTTATTATGCAATACTTGTAATACTCCGAGTAAGACTGGTGATGAATGATGATGACTTTTTTGTAGGAAGGGGAAATAGCAAATATTGTAGGATTAAAAGTATAACAACATCTTAAACAACTTTTGGTGAATATATTTTTTGATAAGTTTGCAAAATGAGGGATATGTAGTAAACTATATGAAATAATTTTTTAGCATGAATAACATTCGGTACGATAACAGTGTTTACTTTTGCTTGTGATAAAAGTCAATTCCCTTTCCTCGTCGTTGTAGGGAAAAAATCAAAATATTATAGAAAGCAATAAACTTTACCAAGTCAAAGCTCAACAGAGAGAGAAAAAATGTTACGTAAGCATGCAAACTGATGTAAACCGCTCACGTTTTGATTTCATTCCTTTTTCGCTTACTGATAAAACGATTGATTTTTATCCATATGGATTTTTGATTGAGATGGTGGATCTGAGTAATGATTGTAAACATGACTTTGAATTCTATGAATATTATGCTTTCTCAGTTTAGCACGTATTCCTATTGTTTCTCTGATGTTAAGTTGAGCATGACAGGGCAATACTTTAAAGCAAGCTATATGGCATGGGTGGTAATGAAGAATTAGTAATGTTCCATGTGTGTGTGTGGTTAAAAGAGGAAAAATAATTGATTCAAGGATACTACTTAAACAAGTAACTTATGATCTCATCATCACATTTCTCCTTGCTCCTTCAAAATTCATTTTCATGGTTAATCCATCCATTTCGCATCTCTTCAAAGAAGCTTGATCTACAAAAGTAAGAGTAATAGGTATATAGCTAATAATACTGCAATTATATTGTACTTAATTTTTTTGTCCATTCATAGCAGTTAGTAATAGTAGATGGGTTAAGCAAATAAACACGATCGCTTGTTTAAAGATTTCTGTCTTGACTGCTGGTCTGTCATTGACATTTTGGCCGACCTTTAAAAAAGCAGCCATATGCAGAGAGAGAGCCGAATAATAATAAGAGAGTCAATGTCGAGTGCTCATTTCTCTGTTCAGTCTTTTTTTTATCCATGCACCACACATCCACATAAATAATAACAATACTTATTATAAATACTTCCATTTTACACAAGCAAGACTTGTGGTGCATAAACATTTTACCAAGCAGTAAACCCAGATCAAGGCCAAAATTCTGTTGATCCAGTAATTAAATTTGAGTTGATAACAAGTTTTCTGTGAATGTCTACGTGCATACTGATTTACTCTTGAAATTTGTATTTAGTATTTTTTCAACCTTCACTTCCTTTCTTTCCAGAAACAACTGTCAATTAGTTCGTTTCAAACAGAGTAGCTACGTCTTCCCAAAAACGTATCACATCACAGACTTTTTAAAAATTAGGATTCCCTTCGTTAATCCTTTTTGCATGGAGATGATCACAGTATTTATCGTGACAATGATAACAATGAGGACACGTTACACGACAGTGCTGCTATTATGTACTTCAATGCTTTAGTTGGTATCGTTTACTTTAATATCAGAAAATTATACTTGGAGCATGCCGATATGACAACATTTTAATCACACCGAGACATGACACTTGTACAGCATGGCATTGACTCTTTTTTTGTGTATTTACCTATTCACATTTTATTTCAAATCATTAATCAGACATACATGCTTGTTGCGTATATGTCAAAAAGGTGATCTGCTGTTGACTCAAAATTGTGAGGTAGCATCGTCACAATCATGACCATTATTTCTGTGGTCAATGTCTTTCGACCAGGACAGGAGATGAGGCCGTTTTCCAAGGCTCCGGTGACTTTGACGTTGTCGATAAATACGATTTTAGTGGAATTGTATGGATATACTTTATGTTGTGCGTAAACATGGTATCATGTATGGTTTATGCACTAGTTTGTTTGAAAAGCAGAAAAAAAATCATTGAATGAATGAAGGAAATAATAATATGATAATGTTGATCCTATGATGATATTGGAGACTTGTCCATCATATGTTTCATTGAATCAGTTTTACCCTGAGCTCCATACAAGTATTACCATTAGCCTTCATCATTTTCTATCAAAATCAAACCATACAGTGCACTATTAATACCCCATACTAAACTGTAATCAGCATTTCTCTCCTCATTGTCATTGACTGATGGATCATCATGGAAAATGGCGTGGTTGCTGCAAAAAAAACACATACACAAAATGTCATTCAAATTGTGTAGCGTGGTGACGTTTCTGCAGTTCTTGAATGTGAAAAAATTAAGGATGGAAATGGATAAGGCTACTCTAATCAAACTAGGTCACTGGCTCGACTTTGAGCTCAATAAAAAATCAATTGAAGAAGAATTCTCTCTTCTCCCTTTATCTCTCTCTCTCCACTTTTCTGAGAGAGAACGTTTTTTTTGGCGGATTTTTTTTTCTGCTCATCTTCATCGCAGATTTTTATTATCATACAAGGCGAAGAATTTGCAATGGTGGCTCTGATCTCAATTTTTTTTTCTGATGGACTGTTAAATTGACATTGTCGATCAAATTGGCATTTAACACAAAGTTAGTATCTAGTTATGTCCGAAATATTATATGAAACGTGTTTGACATCTGTACAATATGTTTAGAAGCTAGGGTGACATTCTTTTTCATCTTGTTTCTTTCTTGTGTGGGATGTCACTTCTCGGCTGTTACATTATTTGTAGGAAAGTATTTAAAGAGCATGAGAAACCCCGGCTGAGTATATGAGCATAGCATTGAAACAAAACGAAAGTGAAATTGACTTTTGAGGGGTGAGCAGATTAGTTGACGGGGGAACTCTTGTTATGTGAAATAAGCTCATCGTCTCTTGTGGGATTTTAACCCAAGGTTTTTACTCCACTTTTTTTCTCCTCCGCATCATATTTTTTACAGGTAGAGGAAAACAACAGTAGAGTAGCAACATATATAAACATCAGTTTATTTATAGTCCTGACCTGAGTGTGGCGATGTAGTAAAAACAGTTGACATAACAATTTTCAAAATGAAAAAATATACGTACTGAGCCTGTCAGTCAATTTGTTTTTTATGTATTTTTATTTATTTTTGCAAAAAAAAACTATGATCCCATGTCGCATGCCTGTCTACTCTTAACGAACAGGTTGCAAGATGCTTTGCAAAAGAACCTTGCTTGAAAATATGCGGCACTACTCTAAATCGATAATGAAGGCAGAAGAAAGCGATCTATATTTTAGAGAAGGAGAAAAAATGTCCTTATTTCGTACCTCTTTCCCTCGTCTACTACGAGAGACGTTATAGAATTAGTATAAGGTAAATTAAATATTTATGAAGACTGTCAAGAAAATTTCTGTCCTTTTTTTCTGCCTGTACCTTGCACCAAATTCGGAACATTGTGTAAGAGGCGTATTGGTATATATTTATAGTTAATGCTGAGAGCAAGGTATATATATTGCTTTGCATGCATTATTTTTGAAAGACAAGTGGAGCCAGTAAACTTGTCAGAAAAATTTGCGTCCAATTTGACATGACTGTTATTTCTCCGAAGTTTAGTCATAGTCAACCATTTTTGAAGCGCATCAGAGGATTATACCTTTGAAAAACCGAAAATAAATTTTTTAAAGAAAATCCGCTAAAAATTTCTTAAAGGTATATCATACGACTCAATATTATTCTTGTCTTGTTGTTAACTCACATGACATTAATATTTAATTACTGTGGTGGTCGCTCACTCCTTTTCGAAACACTTTACCGAATGAATGCACAGCTACTGGGTTGAAACGTGTCTTATCTTCTCAGTCACTTTTCTTCCTTCCATAAACTAACCCATCCCAACCAATAATTCAAGAAAAAAAAATATGCTTAAAAGAAGCACAATATGTTATCTATCACTCTAATCGCGTCATGTAAAAATATACAGATAGACATAAAATCTCTGGAAGTGGGATACCATGCCAAAATGGTAGCGGCTGTAGACAGAAAAAAGGAGGGACACAGAGATAACTCGTCT
>JAQIXW010001649.1:0-18335 GCA_034700685.1 Willowsia buskii | reverse complement strand
GATAAATTTGCATGAAAGATAATACAAAACCTCGGAAAGGCAAAAATTACAGTAGAAGTAGACTTATAGTATGATACAAATTAGTATTCAGCAGTTTCAAAGATGTACTTGGCCGGTTGAAATTACTATAGCCAATATAGATTTTAAATGGACGAAGGCACACAATATTCTTCCGATGAACTTTACCTTTTGAAGCGCACTTTCTACTTTTTAGCATTTGAATAATCATAGCAGATATTTCATGAACTTTTCCTTTTCCATTGCCTTCAATATCAATTGTTGCCAAGGTCGTATCAAAGGCTAGCACAGCAAACATTAATATTTGGGTAAAGATAAGTTGCTTATACAAACCAAATATACAGTACAAAGTTAAAATAAAGGTAAATGACACAAGTACATTAAAATGCAAAGCCAACAAACCTTGATGAACTTGATTGTACACGGAGACGAGTATTTGCATTTCCTGCCATAGTCTTTTAGCTGTCTCAATTTTAAAGCTATTTGTCAAATTACAACAGTACCTTTTAAATTCGTAACAAAAATTCAGAAAATACACACACGGAAGTAGCCCATACACTACATATTCTAACAGTATGTTTCCAAGTGTAAAAAGAAATATCCAAGATGTGATAAAAGATCCAACCAATTTTATCATATAGTCTCCTAACTTGTAATGCAATTCTGTATCTTGATTGATTACGAAACATTCGGAAAGGTAGGTATATCCTATATTTATTGGAATGCAAGGTGTATACAGAATATATAGCCAAGTGAAAGCGACCACCGAAGGTAATGTCCATTTCAGGAGACACATGTAGAATCGCTGTCTGGATGATATTCCTGATTTAAAATCTCTTAGAATCTTGTTACCTGTTTAAGATTTTTACATCTTAAACTGTATTATTTATTTGGATAAAGATAAATATTTATTGTATTAAACTTACTGTTATTTTGAGGGTGAAAATTGAATAAGCAATTAAAAAGCAAAGATGTTTCCTCTCTTTTGAAGTAAGATTCTATAAGAATTGGGACATGAATTGTGAACCAAAATGTGTATCCAATAGAAGTCAGTAGTTCTGGTAGAAATAGTTGGTTTTTATATAGGAGCAAATTCTTCCATACAATTATAAGGTATATAACAGTTAGCACGATTCTAAACTGAAATTTGCACTGCTGTGTGTCAAATTCTATTATCCTGTTTGGTTGTTTACTGGGAACGTGCAGAACTAAAGTTATATTTTCAAGGAACTTAATTGTTTTTATAGCTGAAACTTTGTCTTCTTGTGAAATGTACATTTTTTACTATTGTGAATAAAATGTTTCTAAAATTTTATCAAATTTTTAAAGCTATTTGATAAATTCGATATTTTTCTTTAACTATCGTTTTTAGTGTGACCATGTATCCTATAGTCCTTGTAATGTCACAATGACCGCACAACTAAAGCTAACTTGGCGTTTATGGCTTGTTGGTTGTATGCCTGAATAAATAATCTTCTGAAAATTATATGTGTGGGCGACCTACTGTATTGATCTGACAGTTTAAATTTAAGTCCTGGAAAGGAATGCTTCATTGATGCCTGATGATGATAAACTATGAATATTTCAATCTTTATTTTTCTTTATCATGATGTAAAGTTAAACCAAACAAAAAACCGCTAGCAGAATTGACTTATCGTTTTAAACTATAAAATATTGATATAAAGGCTGACAGCTGACCTTCTACTATCAGAAAACGGTCGTTCTGTCGACTTTAACAATTCTATCTGGAAAGCGTATAATCCTTTCTTTACTGAAGTATATCTGTGAGCATACGGGTTTTAATTATTTATGCTGACTGTCATGGTAAGTTTTAACAAAATTATATGGCGTTGGCGTAAATACGTACACATTATCTATGAACTGGTCAATATTAATTCAACCAATATAGGTTTATTGATTTCTAAAGAGTGGAAGGCTATCAAAAAGGCTATCAGAATCTTCTTCAACGAAATCACCGTTTACCAATAAAATTTTGAATATCATGCCGGTTTTATGTTGATAAACGAGTTGATAGTACATTTGTATTTTTTAAACTGTATCAAAAATGAAAAGTTAGTTCCATAGAATTCTGATATTGTTCGAAAAGACAGAGTTAAAGTTAACTTCTGCTATCAGGATTCGGTGTATTGCAATGCAAAGCGGCGAGAGTTTGCTGATATGATGAAAATTATATAGTACAGCCGATAAATGCGGTGATTACGCATTTACACGGTATCTGAGTTGAGGGGCAACCTAAGAAAAATATTGTCCACGCGCGAAAATCCATCCAAAACACATTACTTACATTGAACAGTACGCAATATCGGATCTACCTTCTGGTCATCCGCTATTTATGAGTGCGACTTCGGAACACTATTGTAAATTGAGGAAAGAAAAAGTATCAATTAAATTTAATGCGTGCTTTCATCAAAAATCGGAAAGAAAAGTTTTACACTTCTATTCCAACCAAAAAAGACCACTTCTTGTTCATTGTTTTCCAACCTACAATTAAAATCAGGACTTCTGATTAGTCATTAGTTGGTGCTGTCGCTCTTCTGTGTCTGTGAAATCTTCCATAACGAGATGGATAAATGTAAAGAGATGGAGTTTCCTTTAATTTCGGAACAGAAGTTGGTGTTTTCCGATGGTGTTGTGGTGCGATCGGAGGAAGATGGTGACCTCTATTTTGTTCGAAATGCATCTGCGAGTTTGGAAAATCTGCCAAAGTTTCGGTCAGGAGTCAATACCCAGGAGGAAATGAAGGATTATCAAAATGGAAGCATCGCTATTCAAGAAAATCCAGGGCGTAAACGGCAGCGGTTAACTTACCAGTTGCAGTTGTGAGTTTACATTTTTGTTAGAAAATTGTCAGCAGTGAATAATTAAGTTCAAATTCGAAACACTAACTCTTGATCTTAATTCTTCCATTTTTTTGCTGCACAGGGACAAATCTCTCATAGTTCAGATAAGTAAAAGAAATGACGCTGGCGCTACCCAGGAAGGATATCTGACCATATGGACAAATAAAATTAATGAGGATTACTTCGACCAACTAGCAACTGCTTTGGGGGGTGAAAAGCTCTGTGTGGATATGCAGTTAGATTTTTTACCTCCAATACCAGATGACGATGACTGTCCGATACATTGTGTGACGATGAAACGTAAGTCAGTCACCAGTTAACCCATAAGCTAGTTAGTTCTTTTCATCACTTTGAACTCTGAATACTAAAATATTACTTTACGTATTTTAAATTCCCACAGGAGTTTTTATGTTCGAGAAATTCGACTCGCAACTGGAGGGCCCACTAGACATGATAGTCCTCGTTACCGATTCCTTCGATTTCAGCGATCCATGGTTGGGAGAATGGTGTGAAAATAGGAAGACCTTCAGTGGGGAGCTTACAGTGACTCTGATGCTGAATGATAATCATCTTGGAGGAATCCTGGGCGTCAGTCAGGGGAAGAATCAACTTGCTGCAGTTAGCAAGCGGATGCAGATGGACACAAACTTTACGGATGCCACTCTTGTTTCCGGAGATGGGAAAGGAATTAAATGTCACAAGCTAGTTCTTACTGGTAAGTACAAATATTTATAATTATAATCTCAAATTATTTAAATTGTTTAAAGCATAAATGTTTTTTCTATCTTCAGCGAGCAGTGACTACTTCAGGAAGATGTTCGAAAGCAAGATGAAGGAGGGAGTCACTAGCACCGTTAACATTCCTGATATCTCCTATGAAGGCCTTGAAGCTCTTCTGGATTATCTCTACTGTCAGGACACCACCAAGGCTTCGAAATCGCCTTCTGTTGCTTTGGAGCTACTCATGAAGGCAGACGAGTATTCCATCGAAGGTCTGGAGATAGCGATGCTACAACTTTTCCAAGCCAAAAAACAGTTTTGGTATTCTGTGGGCGTTGCTCTTCAGCTTTTTGAGTTTGCGAAGAACAAGGTCGAAAATGAAGGGCTAGTTACTTATCAGCTTCTTCGGCACAAGGCGGCAGAGATGATTAAGTCGTAAGATGCATTTTATTTATATATAAATGTTATCTTGTATTTATAATTATGACTTAATTATTTAAGGCATATGTGGAATTAATTGTTTTTTTCCAATTTTATTTTGGTAGACAATCCAGAAAGAGGGTCGAAAAAAGTAAGGAGTTCAAGGAATTCTTCAAAAATGACAAATCTCAGATGGATCTATTTACCTACTTAACCTTCTATATTTAAAATTATTGAAGGTTGTATCCTTTCAAAAATAATTTGTATTGTTATAGGTTTTCTAAACTCTCATGACATTTGTTATCTGTAATGGTGCTGAAAATTGTTTGAAAATGAAATCGACTTTTGTAAATGTAGGTAATTATCTATGAAAATCTAGGATCCTAATAGTAAGTGTGCACTGATGAAATTAGAAACGGTAAGAGATTGTTTTTCGTTATGAATATTAAATCAATGCTATGAATTAACTTAAACAAAAGCAGGTCGAAAAAAGGATTGATCCTTTGTAATTCTCATTGACTAAAAAATCAAATAAAATGTAAAATAAAATTGTTCATCCCCCTAATTCCTTCTTAAACCTAATTTTTAGAACACAAAATTACAACTGAACATATCCAAATAAAATTGGTTCTTACAAGGTCATTAGGAAAAAATGAATATTTTAAAATAATTGGCCCCCTGTTTTCACATTTCCAATTTACACACAAGCAAATGCTCAACAACTTTTACATATAGACTTTTATTTGATGAAGAAGTACGCATATTTTTCGGGCATCAATTACTAATTAATTAGGTTTTTTTATTACAAGATATAATAACTGTCAGCTTGGCTAATTCTGACATATGTCTCAAATCTGCAAGGATTACGTGAATCAGTTTACTTACATTTTTACTTCAATTATTGCATGTCTTTCAATTTGTCATTCAACTTCAGAACAGAACAGATACGTATATATACGTATATCTCGCATTATCACAATCGCAGGGGCAGACTAGGAATGCGCGGCAACCCAAAATCCATTACTTTCAGCTGAGATCAAATATTGTATTGCAGGAACTCGGTAAATACGTGCGAGTGTGCAAGGAGACTGAGTTAATGAAGCAGGAGAAATTATCAATTAACAATTAAATTATTTGTGTTGATTCATTAAAAAGTAAAACCAGCAACCAGGAAAAAAATATTATTTCAACTAACTGTAAAAATATTAATTAATCTATTGTGTGCCTCAACTTGAGACTTACATGAATTGGTCTACCAAAACTATATATATCTAATTGATAGAATAAATTCATCGAGATGGAATTTCCTATAATTTCGACACAAACTTTGACGTTTTCTGAGGGGGAGTTGGAAAGGGAGGGAAAAGATTTTGTTCGGAAAGCAACCGGAAGTTTGAAAAAACTTCCGAACTTTGGAATCGGGATCAAAGTCTGTGAGGAAAGGAGTGACAGCGGTGGAATCAATCCTACTCAAGAAAATCCAGGGCAGTTAAGTGTTGATTTGTAAGTTGAGAGTTCAAGTGACGGACAGTCATAACATTAAATTGTAATTGTAAGTTTCTTTTTAAATATCGCCATAAATATTAACTTACACTTGTACTTCATTCTGCTGCGACACAGGGACAAATCTCTCACAGTTCACATAACTAAGTGTAACGGTGTCACTGATGGATATCTAACCATATCGACAACTAATTCGAATGCAGATTTCTACGAGCAACTAAAAATGGCTTTGGGAGGAAAGCTCATTGTAGAGGTCACTTTTAAACTGAGAACAGGAAATGACGAATTAAAGTTGAATGAGAAAAGTAAGAAAGCGTATTTTTTTCCTTGTCGAACTCCGAATACACTTATATTTTAATTGTTGTTTACTTATTTCATATTTTAATAATCTACATCCTTTATAGATACGGAAATGTTCGAGAGATATGATTGGAGGAAAGTGCCCTGCCCAACAGGATGGGTTTTCCTTCTCAGCCATCGCTTCCATTTCACAAGTTCATTGTCAGCAATATGGAGGGATAATGGGAAGACATTCACTGGAGAGCTTTCAGTGAATCTGATTCTGGATGAGGATCATATTGGAGAAATCCTCAGTTCCGGTGAGGAGCCGAACCAACTACTTGCAGCTAACAAGCGGATGAGGAGGGACCGCAACTTCACGGATGCCACTCTTATTCCCGGAAAAGGGGAAGGGATTAGATGTCACAAGATTGTCCTCATTGGTAATTAATTTGTTAACATCAAGCAATTTATTTAAATACCTTTACTCGTAATTTCAGAATTTGAGTGTGATCTCTTTTATTTCTCCTTAACTATCAGCTAACAGCGACTATTTCAAGAAGATGTTCGAAAGCAAGATGAAGGAGGGACTCACCAGCACTGCCGACATCCCTGACATGTCGCCCGATGGTCTTGAAGCTCTTCTGGATTATCTCTACTGCCAGGACACCACCAAGGCTTCGAAATCGGCTTCTCTTGCTCTTGAACTACTCATGAAGGCGGCAGAATATTCACTGGATAATCTAGAAAAGGCAATGTTGCAGCTTATCCATGCCAACGAGGAGGATTGGTTTCATGTGGGCGTGGCTCTCCAGCTTTTTCAATTTGCTAGGAAGAAGTTCAAAAATGAAGGGGCATTGATTTATCAATTTGTAATGGACAAGGCGGCGATGGTGCTCAAATCGTAAGTTAGATTCTTTACATTTGACCTTCTAAATGTTTACAAGCTTGAAAGTTAACACCATTTACTTTTGCCTGAGCTCTTGTGATCAGATCTGTATCCGGTAATTTTGATCGAGACCTGCTTTTTTGCTTATGATAATAATTGCACAATGATTTTAATTATTTTTTTATAGGAAATCGAAGACGGAGGTCGAGGAATGTAAGGAGTTCCAGGAATTTTTCAACAATGATGAATCGCAGATGGCTCTGTTAACCTACTTTATGTTCTGCATTTAAAATTTGAAAGGTTGTGTCCTTTAAAAAAATAATTCGTATTTTTATGGGTTTTTTAAACCCTGCCATGTTTAATTGTGCAGAGATTTAAAAAAATTAAATCGAATTTTGTAAACATAATTTTCATAATTATAAAAATTAAGATTGCTAAGTATATATGCAGATGAAATTAGAAACGGGAAGGGATTGTTTTTCGCTATAAATGAATTAAATTAAACAAAATCAGGTGGAAAAGGGATTGATCCTTTGTAATCGTAATTGCATAAGAAATCAAATATGTAAAATAAAGTTGTCTTCTTTTAATTCTTCCCTAAACCTGTTTTTTTAGAACACAATATCACAACTAGACATATTCAAATACAAATATGTGCTTACAAAATCTTTAGGTCAAAATGAATGTTTTAAAACAATTAGCCCCCTGTTTTCTCAGACAATCAAATGCTAAACAACTTTTACCTATAGACTTTTCTTTGAAGAAACACGCATATTTTTTGGGCATCAATTACTAATTAGTGGCCTATTTTGTTGTATTACAAACCTTTCGATTTTGGAAAATTCCATTCTCAAAAATCCCCAATCTTTCAGACATGCTGACCGTCACGTTGGCTAATCCTGACGCCAGGCACGAATCTGCAAGGATTACATGAATCCCCTTGCTTACAATTTTTACTTCAACTATTGCATTGTCATTCAGCATTTCTAACCGTGCCATTCAGTGTAGTTTGTGTTGGTTGTGAGTCAGGTTATCAATGAACACTATTAGCTTCGTAGATTCACTAAAAACTGAAAGAGAAGATTAGCACTACCCATCATATCCCAAATTATTGTTCATTTTCAGTTTGGTTTTTGCAGCCAACCGCAAATAATATCCCTACTGATAGATTTCGCTTCGAAAGTCTTCCAAAACTAAATTATTGAGTTGATAGATAAGTTCATCGAGATGGAGTTTCCTTTAATTTTGGCGCACAGTTTATCCTTTTCTCAAGGGGAACCGGATGGATATGATTTTGTTCGACAGGCGCCCACTTGTTTGGAAAAGTTTCCGAACCTGGGAATTGGAATCAAAGTCTGTGAGGAGAGGTGGGACAGCAGTACTCCAGGAACTCCAGAGCAGTTAACTGGTGATGGGTAAGTTTAGCGTGGATTAAAATTTTAAAAATCATCAATCAACCGTTAAGTACTTTCTTCAATATATAATTTTTGTAAATATTAACTATCATTATTCTTTCACCACACAGAGGCAAATCCGTCACAGTTCAAATAAATAAGTACAACCCTACCACCCGAGGTTGTGTAAGCGTCTGGACCACCAAATCCAACGCGGATTGTTACGAGCAACTGAAGAATGCCTCAGGAGGAAAGCTCTTTGTGGACATCCAGTTCGAATTGGGAACAGCAACTGGAAATGATAAAACAAATGTGAATGAGCAAAGTAAGTAAAACTGTCACTAATTCGTTTTCTTTCCGAGTTTGCAGTTATAGAATTCTGAAATCCGACGGAATTCAATTGATTGTTCGTGTTTTTATTTAGAAGTTCAAATGTTCATGCAAGATTATGATGATTGGCCGAGTAAGCTGACCGGCCCAACGGGCGCGGTCTTGCTCTTCGGTAAACGCTTCAATTTTACGGATTCATTATCAGGAATATGGAGGAATGATGGAACCAACTTCACTGGAAAGCTGTCAGTGAATCTAAAGGTGGATGAGATAAATGCTGGACAAATGCTCCGTTTTGCTGAGGCACAGTATCCACTAGGTGCAGTTAACAGGCGAATGCGAGAGGACACCAACTTTACTGACGCCACTCTGGTTCCCGGAAAAGGGAAAGGGATTAAGTGTCACAAGATTGTTCTCGTTGGTATGTATTTATCTTTCAAGCAAATTAAGTGATTTTAATTGCATTTTCGTTAGTGTCAGGAATTTTTAATTTGTTTCAATTGACAGGAAACAGTGACTACTTCAGGACGATGTTCGAAAGCAAGATGAAGGAGGGACTCACCGGTACCGTCAATATTCCTGACATGACCTCCAAAGCTGCCCAAGCTCTTCTGGATTATCTCTACTGTCAGGATACCACCAAGGCTTCGGAATCGGCTTCAGTTGCTCTCGAACTACTCATGAAGGCGGACGAGTATTCCATCGAAAGTCTG
This sequence comes from Willowsia buskii, assembly GCA_034700685.1. Lineage (NCBI taxonomy): Eukaryota > Metazoa > Arthropoda > Collembola > Entomobryomorpha > Entomobryidae > Willowsia > Willowsia buskii. Next base: position 9,208 of record JAQIXW010001649.1, on the reverse strand, counting down.
GAGAAAGCAATGCTACGGCTTATGCATGCCAAAGGAAATGATTGGTTTTCTGTGGGCGTGGCTCTCCAACTTTTCGAGTTTTGTAGGAATAAGTTCGAGAATGAAGGTCTGATCATATATCAGTTTGCAATGCAGAAGGCGGCGGCGGTACTTAAATCGTAAGTTAATTTCTTATGCAGCTTTTATTGTTTGTTTTTTGGTGAAATTATAGTGGTGTTACATAATTGATTTTTATTTTTTGTTGATAGAAAATCGAAGAAGGAGGTCGAAGAATCTAAGGCGTTCAAGGAATTCTTCAACGATGACAAATCTCAAATGGCTCTCTTCATCTACTGTATGTTCTCTACTTGAAATTATTGAGGTTGTTTCCTGGTGTTTGCATTTAGTGTATTTTGAGATTTTCTTTCATTAAATAAATATTGAGTGATTCATTTTTGGCTAGAGAGGAAGATTTATAAATAAATAAATATTTTGTTTACAGTTAGTGGTATAGTAACTTTGTAATTATAAATATTAATGGAGATTGCTGAATATGTAATAAAGGGGAAAAATTATAAATATTAACGAAGATTGCGGAATCCACAGATTAAGAATCTCAATAGAATCTCATTAGAAATTAATTCCACCTTTATTAGTTAATTCAATATTCAATCATTTATTCTTTGCGAACAAGAAAATCGATCTTGTTTTGATTTTATTACATTCATTTTTACGATTTTAACTTAGCAGATTTTTGGAATTTTGAAATATGTCTGTTAATATACATACATAATAGCAAAAAATATAATTTCACGGCTTGTAACTATTAACATTAAAATACATGATACATTAGCATACCATTACAGATACGGATTAATCATAGCCTTATATACGTATTATTTAATTAATTCAGATTAATAAGCACTCTATCTTACTACAATCTATGTACCTATGTTATAAGTAGAGCATACCTACCAATCTCAATACAATTTAATTATTTTGAATTCCCAGCAAAATATCATGACAGATGTGGATGTGTCATGTGATTTATAAAAAAACTGATAAAACTAATAACAATTAATTATTAATTCATTAGGATCACACTCTAAGTCTAAACACAGAAGATGAAGTAGGTGAATAGATCCATCTGAGATTTGTCATTTTTGAAGAATTCTTGGAACTCCTTGCATTCTTGAACCTCCTTCTTCGATTTTCTAGAAATATTAATAAGATTAATTTTTTTAGCACTAGCAAAAAGTTCATTTGGAAATCATACATAAATATGTTTGACACTCATTAAAAAAATTAAGTCTTTATGGATGAGATGGAACTTACGATTTTAATAGCATCGCCGCCTTGTGTCCAACAAGCTGATAAGCGAGTAGCCCTTCATTTTCGACCTTGTTCTTCGCAAATTGCAAAAGTTGGAAAGCAACACCTACAGGAAACCAATCATTCTCCCTGGCATGGATAAGCTTCAGCATTTCTTTCTCCAGGCCTTCGATTCCATATTCTTCCGCTTTCATGAGTAGCTCCAGAGCGAGAGAAGGCGATTCCGAAGCCTTGGTGGTGTCCTGGCAGTAGAGATAATCCAGAAGAGCATTAACGCTGTTCGAAGACATGTCAGGTATGTCAACAGTGCTGGTGAGTCCCTCCTTCATCTTTGTTTCGAACATCTTCCTGAACACATCACTGTTTGCTGATAATGAAGCAAAAAAAAACATTGCACAGTCAAGTTTGTAGTACCAAAAAATTAAATTAAATTACACCTTTAATGTTAGCAACGTATTTACCAATGAGGAAAATCTTGTGACACTTAATCCCCTCCCCATCTCCAGAAACAAGAGTGGCATCCGTGAAGCTGGTATCCATCTGTATGCGCTTGATAACCGGAAGTAGTGAATTCTCCACCTCACCGAAACGAAGGATTTGTCCAGCGTTATTCTCATCCAGCCTCAGACTCACTGAAAGTTTTCCAGTGAAAGTTTTCCTGAGGGCCATCCATTCATATAGTGAAGAATCCGTAAAATCGAAGCGTTTACCGATGAGAAAGAACATGCCAGCTGGGCCCCTCACTTGGTGCTGTTGGTAGACCAGCCCCTTGAACATTTTTACTTCTATTGAAATTAAAAGTAACTGCGGACTAAGTGATTTTAGTAACGTAACGTGGAGATCGAAAACAGAAAAAAATCAACCTTTCCTTACTTTTCTCAGTCGCAGTCACTTCGTAATATTTCCAGTTGCTGTTTCCAGTTGGAATTTGATGTCCGCAAGTAAATCCTCTCCCAAGATTTTCTTCAGTTCCTTGTAAGGAGCCACATTTGATCTAGATGTCCACAAGGTGAGACATCCTTGTTGATATCCGGGGTTATAAATATTTATTTGAACTACGAGAGATTTGTCCCTGTATAGTTAACGAATAATTTTAGAACATTTAGCTATAACGTTATATAAAAATACTAAATAATTAGTGGTTAATTTTAACATTCCAAAACTGAAAACTTACAAATCTGCGTTGACATTCGACTTCCCAGGACCTCCTTGAGTAGGATTGCTTCCACCTTTTTTCTCACAGACATTTCTCCCAGTTCCAAGGTTCGGAAGCTTTTCCAAACTTGCGGATGCCTTTCGAACATAATCCAAACCCACGCTTTCCTCACCAGAAAATGTCAAAGTTTGTGCCGAAATTATAGGAAGCTTCATTTTCTAAATTACAATTTTCTAAAAAACAACTAATTAAGAATTAACTAGTAGGAATTTTTTAAGTTGTTGGTTGCTAACCAAATTAAAAACTAAGAAATTGGTTTGGGTTTGGGATTCGATGGTAAGTGCAAGACTTTTTTTCGCTTTCCAATACACAATATATTCAAGCTTCTAATTTAATTGTTGATTGATAATTTCTCTTCCTTCATTAATTCACATTTCTCAAAGGTAATGTCAAATCTAAGATTGAAGATGGAAGACAGTGGTCAGGTCAGAATAGTGACTTGTATTTAAGTAGGCTGATTTACGTAATCGTCGTAATTATTACAAAGTCGTGTTCGTACATGTAAATACATTTACAAGAAAGAACCCGAGTCGAATAATGTCGAATGTCGAGCTTGAGCAGAGAGTGAGAATGCCAGCACCAGACTTGTGTGGCTTTTCCGCTTATGCATTTTTTAAATGAAACGCATTTACTTTATCTCACATTGCCCTTAATAGGACTTTACATGTTCAAAAATGCATAAGCGGGAAAAAAAGCCACACAAGTCTGTCAGCACGACACATAGTACAGTTCACGTCAGCAGGCAGAAATGTTGTGTACGTTTTGCATACTCTGAAATCCTGTACAGGTTTGAAAACATTTCTGCAAGCAAAAGAATTTGCTTAATTCTTACTGCATTGTTGACTGTACTGTAAAAGTGTGAGGCGAGATTGTGAATTAATGAAGAAGGAGAAATTATTAATTAAATTACTGAAAACGGATGCGTGGAGTCGTTAAGCTTGAAAAAAAATTATCTTTATAAGAATTAAGTTTCTTAACTGGGAGAAGACCTCGAAACTGACGAGTTCAACTTGAAATACAAATTGTTCGAGATGGAGTTTCCTGTAATTTTGCCACAAACATTAGCATTTTCTCAAGTGGAATCAGTGAGAAATGATTTTGTTCGACGAGCAACCGCAAGTTTGGAAAAGTTTCCAAACTTTGGAGCTAGGATCAAAGTGTCTGAGGAAAATGGGGACAGCAGTGGATGCGATACTACTCAAGAAAATCTAGGGCAGTTAAAGAATGTTGATTTGTAAGTTTGGCGTTAATAAAAAATTAAAAAATCTGTTGTGAAGTACTATTTAATAGTTATTTAAGGTTATTAATATTAATTATCCCTATTCTTTTTTACTCCACAGGGACAAATCTCTCGCAGTGACAGTTCAAGTAAATCAGTATGATCGCAGCACCGAAGGTTGTGTAAGCGTCTGGACAACCAAATCGAATGCGGATTGTTACGAGCAACTGAAGAAGGCTTCGGGAGGACAGCTCTTTGTGGACATCCAATTTGAATTGGGAACAGCAATTGGAAATTTCAAAACAACTGTGAATGAGAAAAGTAAGGAAAACAATTTTTTACCAGTATGGGAACTCTGAATTCTTTAAATTTGGAACTCGGAACTCTGATGTCTGAATTTTAAATTACAATAGATGTAGAAATGCTAAAAGACGTTAACTGGAACTGGACTTTTCCTGGACCAACGGGCACTGTCTTCATCATCGGTACACGCTTCAACTTCACGGATTCATTGTCAGAAATATGGAGGGATACTGGAAGAAGCACTTTCACTGGAAAACTTTCAGTGAGTCTGAGATTGGATGAGAAAAATGCTGGACAATTTGGAGAAATTCTCAGTTTAGGTCAGGCGCAGAATCTACTAGTTGCATTTAACAAGAGGATGCGAGAGGACACCAACTTCACGGATGCCACCCTGGTTCCCGGAAATGGGGAAGGGATTAAATGTCACAAGATTGTTCTCGTTGGTATGAATTTATGTACTTTGCTAACATTTAGAAGTAATTTTAATCTCATTTTCAGAGTCTTAAGATTTTTTTTGCTCTTGTTTTAATTGACAGCAAGCAGTGACTATTTCAAGAAAATGTTCGAAACCAAGATGAAGGAAGGCCTCACCGGAACCGTCAACATTCCTGACATGTCCTCTCAGGGTGGTCAGGCCCTTTTGGATTATCTCTATTGTCAGGATACCACTAAAGCTTCGGAATCGGCTCCTGTTGCTCTGGAGCTACTCATGAAGGCTGGAGAATATTCAATCGAGAGTCTGGAGAAAGCAATGATGCAGCTCATCCATGTCAAAGGAAGTGATTGGTTTCCTGTGGGCGTAGCTCTGCAACTTTTTCAATTTGCGAAGAACAAGTTCGAGAATGAAGGGCTACCCATGTACAAGTTTGTAATGCACAAGGCTGCGATGTTGCTTAAATCGTAAGTTAGATTTCTTATCTTGTGGCTAGCTTTTACAAACTTTAATTGACTACTAAATATTTATTTTTCCATAGTACATAATTTAAATTATTTTGATAGAAAATCGAAGAAAGAAGTCGAAGAATCTAAAGAGTTCCAAGAAGTCTTCAAGAATGACAAGTTTCAGATGTTTCTATTCACCTACTGTATGTTCTGTACTTGAAATTATTGAGGTTGGGTTCCCAGATATTTTTAAAGCTTTTGTTTCTTTACGATTCTCAATCATGACATGACATGTATTATGTAATAAGTAGTGCTAAGAATTTTAGAAAATGAAATTGCATTCTGTAATTAAAAGTACGAAAATTTTTAAGATTGCTAAGTGGGCGTATGTATTTACTTAAGAAATATTGCTTTGGTGCTTGTTTTTTTATAAGAATCAATTAAAAAGGGATACTAGACAATGACTAATGACTATTCGATTCAACTTCTCCAATATATCCAATTAAGTATAACATGTAATTAATTATAAGATTTCAATCTTTAAATATTTTTTGCAAGAGTGCTACAAACTAAAATGCTAGTTTGTTCTGTGCTTGAAATTGTTGAGGTTGGGTTTCTAGTGTATGGAATGTACTTTTGTATTTTGTGTCGTTATAGTGGATGTGCTTAGAATTTAAAACAATGAACTTGACTTTATAATTATTATCACGGATAGAGATTGCTAGATATTATGTAATTAAAAAACAGTAGTTTAAATTTTCGATCGCTTATCGCTTGTTATTTGTCAGAATAAATTAAGGTAGTCCTAATTATGAACCGTTGATGTAAATGAAGTATGTATTTACTATTTACAGGCTATTTTGGTAGTATTTTATATTTTGTGAAATACTTTATTCGTTTCTATTACTATCACAGATCGAAAGCATTAACAGCTCACACTTGTATGAGATATTATAATGTATTTTACTTATCAAGTAAATACTTCAAACCGCGCTGAATAAATTGTCCCTGTGTTAACATCTTATCAAAAATATTTTTTAAACTTCTGAAAAACAAATGCAACTTCCAACCCAACAACTAACATAAGATTTCAAGCTGATTAATCCACAGATTAAAACTCTCAATCGGTTAATTATGTTAGAAATTAATGCAAACTTAAATAATTATTTCAATCATTTCTTCTGTTCGAACAAGAAAGTCAATCTTGATTTGATTTCACAATATTCATTATTACAATTTTAACTTATCTTAACAGCTTATTTGGAATCTTGAAAAATGTTCGTTAATATACATAACAAAAGATATAGTTTCATGGTTTGTAATTCTTAACACGAAAATACATGATACATTAGCATACCATTACAGATACGGATCAGTCATTGCCTTTTACACGTTATTTAATTAACTCAGGTAAAAATTCAATCAGTCTTTCCACCATTAACCAAGTTGTAAGTAGTGAATACCTATCAATCTCAATGCAATTTCATTATATTTAATTTTTCAGCGAAATTGTACATCATGTGTAATGGAATTCATTAAAAAACTGATAAAACTATGTAATAACAAATTATTAATTAGGATGATAATCTAAATATATCTACACAGAGAACATGAAGTAGGTGAGTAGATCCATCTGAGAGACCTCAGTTTTGAATAAATCTTGAACCTCCTTCTTCGATTTTCTGGAAATAAAGATATTTTTTTTTGGTACAGAAGCAAAAAATAAATTTCATAGAGAATTCATACGTTACGTTCGTTAAAAAATAAATTGCCAAATTGGATGAGATGGAACAGGAACTTACGATTTAAGTACAATCGCCGCCTTGTGCCTAACAAGCTGGTAAATGAGCAGCCCTTCATTTTCGAACTTGTTCTTCGCAAATTGAAAAAGCTTGAATGCAACGCCTACTGGAAACCAATCATTCCCTTTGGCATCGATAAGCTTCAGCATTTCTTTCTCCAGACTTTCGATTGCATATTCGTCCGCCTTCATGAGTAGTTCCAGAGCAAGAGAAGCCGAAGTTGAGGCCTTGGTGGTGTCCAAGCAGTAGAGATAATCCAGGAGGGCATGAACGCTATTCGAAGACATGTCAGGAATGTTGACAGTGCTAGTGTGTCCCTTCTTCATCTTCGTTTCGAACATTTTCTCGAAGACCTCACTATTTGCTAATCATGAAAGAAAAAAAACAACATGACAGTAAAATTTCAAAAATATCAAAAAAATTATTGAAACTATATGAAAATGTTAGCAGGTTAATTACTAATTACATACCAGTGAGGAAAATCTTGTGACATTTAATTCCCTCCCCATCTGCAGGAACAAGAGTGGCATCCGTGAAGCTGGTGTCCATCTGCAGCCGCTTGTTAACTGCAAGAAGTGGATTCTGCACCTCACCAGAAAGAAGGAGGATTTTTCCAGGATGATTATCATTCAGTCTCAGATTGACGGAAAGCATTCCAGTGAAAGTGTTCCTTTTATCGGTCCATTTTCTTGATAATGAATCCGTGAACTGGAAGGATCCGTGACCTAGGAGATGGACTGAGTCTGGGGCGCTCGGGCAGACCCAGCCGAGTTTTGAAAATGCAGCTTTAATTGAAATTTAAAATAACTACTGATTAAGTGCTTTTAGAGATTGAATCCTAGAAAAACCAACTTTTCCTTACTTGTCTCATTAATATTGATTTGGTCGTCTCCATTTGCTGTTCCCAAATGGAATTCGATGTCCACGAGGGACCCCGTTCCCAAAATTTTCTGCAGTACTTTGTAACAATCCCCATTCGATCCAGTTGTCCATAATGTCAGATATCCTTCAGCGGTTAGGTCACAGTAATGCATTCTAACTGTGAGAGATTTGTTCCTGTGTAGTAAACGAAAAATTAAAAGAAAGTAAGACTAAATGTCAAATGTAAATACTTTCGATTAGTGGTTGATTTTGTTATTCTAACAAACAATTAAACGGAAAACTTACATATCTTCGTTGACATGTTGAGTAGGATCGCTTCCACTGCTATCGCCCTTTTTCTCACAGACTTTTGTCCTAGTTCCAAGGCTCGGAAGCTTTTCCAAACTTGCGGATGCCTCTCGAGTAAAATCCGTTCTCTCCCTATCCCACTTCCCTTCAGAAAACGTCAAAGTTTGTTCCGAAATTAAAGGAACTTTCATTTTCTTTAATTTGTTTAACACTTCGATCTGGTTTCCGGTTTTAGAAGACTTTATAGTTAAGTGTTAAGTCACACAACCAATTAATTAGTTGACTAGTAGGAATATTATTAGTTGTTGGTTGCTAACCAACCTAAAAACCAAAAAATTAATTTGGGATTTGAAGGGAAGTTCTCAACTTTTCTTTCCACTTTCCAATAAATCCAAGCTAAGCACCTAATTTAATTGTTGATTGATAATTTTTCTTTGTCCTTCATTAAATCACAATCTAAACTCACACTCACAATGTCATTAAAACTGATGTTAAGTCTAAGATTGAAGATGGAAACAGACAGAGTGAATTGTATGGCCTGAATTACGTAATCCCTACAAATTACGAAGTCGTGTCGGTCCCATGTAGTCGAACACAGCCCACTCCCACCTCCAACTCAGCCCACAGCCCACCAAATCTCCAACTCAGCCCACAGCCCACATCCAACTCAGCCCACAGCCCACATCCCACAGCCCAAATCCCACTGCCCACATCCAACTCAGCCCACATGTACTCCAGAATCACCCCACAGCCCACATTCAACTCAGCCCACATCCCACAGCCCACATCCCACATCCCACAGCCCACATCCCACAGCCCACATGTACTCAAAAATCACCCCACAGCCCACCCAAATTATCCCACACCCCACAGAAACGCCAACTCAGCCCACATGTACACCCAAGTTATCCCGCAGCCCTCAAAATCGCCAACTTTAATGATTGTGATGAAATTGTAAGGATGAGATGAATAATGGTGAGAACCGCGTTTAAAAACTTCCTATTACTGTGCTTTTCAATAAATCTGGAATATAAACACAAGATTTACAAGATTTAAGATAAGGTATGCCCCACAGTCAGTTGGCATTTGTTTATTGCATAAGATAAATCATAAAAACTTATTATTTTCTTTGTGTTTACTAGAAAAAAATTATTATAAATTTCAATGAATCAAAAATAAATTGCATGGGTGCATACACTAAACCGAATAAATAATCCTTACTGATTTGTAAAGGGAAATTTGCTTTATTGGTACTGGATAATATCATTTGGGAAATCAATTGTTTAAATGTTTAAATCCTTATCG